>CM065485.1:2697122-3001920 GCA_032873175.1 Leptopilina drosophilae | reverse complement strand
AAAATATTTATTAAAAATATTTTAAAAAATCTAATGTTAATTAACATAAGAAAAAAAGAATTGCACCTGCCGCAGAATGAGGAAAAAAAGAACCTAATAAAATCACGCCTACAAGTGAATAAAGAAAAGAATGAAGTAACAGTTTGTTATTTATTTATTTATTTTACATTTTTTTTCAAAAACAAAAAAAAATTCAAATGCCAAGCAGTAGTCACCATCAGTCGCACTCTTAAGTCCATTAACAGTAGTATTGAATACCATTCGTGCATCAAGATTATATTATTTGCTTTCGATTATTTGCCCAACACGAAAAACTAGTTTTCTTTCTCGAAGATTGATTACGCAGATGATTGGTTTAAATCTATTTCATCTGACAATGAGAATAATACAGTTATCGGATAAATATAGCTATATATATATAATATGAATATGGAATTAACATTTATGACTACTGAATTTTAATATAATTTGACACGGGCTCGTTATAAGGTGTCGACTTTAAGATCAATGATTAACATGTTTCAAAAAGTGTACCTGTAATTTATCTGAATTTAATTTTTCGTTTTATCTCAATTTTTCCCTATAAATGAGGTTAACAATTTATAATTTATTTTATTAATTTATTTATTTAATTAAAAAATTTGTTTATTTTTTAAAAAGAATTATTGTTAATAAATTGTTTCGTTGTATTTTTAATTATTTACTGTTTCATTATTATTACTGTTATTAATTTTATTATTGTTATTATTGTTATTATTTCATTGTATTTTTAATTTTTTACTGTGTAATTATTACTACTGTTATTAATTTTATTATTGTTATTATTGTTATTATTTCATTGTATTTTTAATTATTTACTGTTTAATTATTATTACTGTTATTAATTTTTTTTATTATTACTGTTATTATTATTATTAGTATTATTATTAACTACTTAATTATTTTTTAAAATAATAATAATAATAATAAAAATTGTAATAATTAGTAATGAAATAACAAAAAGCAAAAGAAATGAATAGTAACTGAAAGTAGAGTATCGTAGCTGAGGGAGTAAATCTCATTCGCGTGCGATTACAGAGGTTAAGCATCGTCGAGTGCGGTTACCACTCGGGATGGGTGACTGTCGTAGCGTCAATCAGTGAATACTCAATTAATTATAATTTTTCCTAAATTAAAACACTGTCCCTTAAAGTAATTATTGACATTAGTTTCAATTTCATCAATTTCAAAGATAAAAAATGGAAAAATGAAGTAAAAATAGAAAAAATAATATTAAAATAGAAAAAATAATATTAAAATAGAAAAAATAATACTAAAATAGAAAAAATAACATTAAAATAGAAAAAATAATATTAAAATAGAAGAAAATAAAAATAGGAAAATAAAAGAGAAATAGATAAATAAAGAAACCTTAATTTTGAAGGTAAAAAAAATTAAAGAAATATAATATTAAAAAGAAATGACAAAAAAGGAAAATTTTTTCAATAAAAAAAATGGTAAAAATTCCAATTGAATTATGACAGTTGGAAAAAGTGGCGTTTCGATTAGGCGTGAGACGATTTCGACACACATCATCCGTAGTATATGACCCACCATATAGCAGTGATGCTGGAGACAGTTAGAGTGACGTGAGACCTTTCAAATGCGACACAAGCCATAACCATGTGAACGGTTCAGCCTTCTATGATTCGACAATTGAACCCTTTTGCATTTTTCACTGCACTGGGAAAGTCGAAAGGCGTATATATTTGAATAAATAACCACACACACACATACACACATTAAAATCTGTAGAAATTAATAATAATTTTTGCTGCTACTAATCATATTTATTCATCAAAATTCAAAAATTGACGAAATTATGGAAATTTTTTTAATTTTTAGAAATTGAAATCTTTCTTTTTGATAATGTAAATATTTTTTATGACCTTACTCTGAATGTTACAATTTTTCTAAATTGGATATTTTAAAATAATTTATTATTTCTATGTGATTTATAATTATGATTTATTTATTGAGTAACAAGTTTGCGTCAATGGAATATATTAGACATTTAAAAAAAATGAAAAGAAAAATATATATATATATAGATAAAAATAGAAAAACATAGAAAATTGACGAAAATGCAGATCTATAAATAGAAATTAATAAATTACGATTTTATTAGCTCACTTACTCTATTTCTCTGATTAATATAATAATTATGTAATATTTCATATTTTATTGCTATTAATTATTAAACGGATAAAAATATATTTGGTATAGTATATTGTGTAATAAATTAGCTTATGTATAACACAATATTTATAATATATAATTAGCTGTCTAATTATATAATTTATTCAGTACAAATTGAAAAGTAAAACACTTTCGTCAAAAGATAAATAGAAAAAATTACAAAAAAAATAAAATAACAAAATAAGTAAGCGAGTAAAATAAAAAAAATTGTTTCGTATTTGAAAAATAAACAATAAATTACTTTACTTTATTTAAATTATTAAATTTAAATTATTATTATTTTATTTATTTATTATAATTAATTAATTACTTTTGTCAACGAAAATTTCACTTTTCTGCAATTTGGTAGTTATTTTACTGTTTATTTTTCTATTTCAAAAAAATTTATTATTCTTTCTTTCTTCCTTTCTTTCTTTTTTTCTTTCTTTCTTTCTTTCTTTCTTTCCTTCCTTCTTTCCTTCTTTCTTTCTTTCTTTATTTATTTAATTATTTATTTATTTATAAAGCTGAGCTTGGATTAACATTTATTTAACTTTTTTTTTAATTCTACTGTTTATATTAAGGCAATAAATAGAAAATTTTTTCTTGATTTATTTATTGTTATTATATATTTTTATAATTTACGTGGAGAAAAATATTGTAAAAGAAAATTTCAAGTAATCGTAGTGATAGAAAGTCAATTTTTTCTCCATTTCGAGTTGGCGCTTTAGTTGTTAATATAAGAAGAAGAAGAAAAAAGTACACGATTATATCACTGAGTTTCGCGTGAATTTATAGTGAAGAAATAATGTCCAAGTGAGAAAAAACAATTTAACACGGTAAATTAATATAAAATAGAGATGTTTATTTATTGATCGAGGTCAAACTGCTGTAAATTGATCGAATCGAATCAATAATCAGATTTTAAATACGAAACTAATTAATGATTTAAAATAATGATGATAACAATATTTAAATAATAATAATAATAAAAATAAAAATAAAAATAAAAATAAAAATAAAAATAAAAATAAAAATAAAAATAAAAATAAAAAAAAATAAAAATAAAAATAAAAATATTACCTAATAATAATAATAATAATAATAATAATAATAATAATAATAATAATAATAATAGTAATAATAGTAATAATAATAATAATAATAATAAATTTTGAACATGATAATTAATTATTTTCCATAGTGATAACTGACATAATAATAAATTAATATAATAATTACGATATTATTTACTAGCGATTATAATAATTAATTAAAATAATTAATTTGATTCTTAGAGTAATTAATTTTTAAATAAAATTTTCAACTAGCAGCAATTCGCTAAACTAGCAAATTACTTTTGAAAATAAAATTAGAAATTTTAAAAGTAATAGATCTTCAAAATTTTTAACTCAAATTTTCCTTGAAAACACTAAAAAATTAAATTTGGAGAAGATACAAATAATTGCGAAAATTCAATTATATCTAAAAAAAAATAATAAAATTCTTATCACAAAATTCAATTTTGTTAAAACAAAAAAAATTCTCCGCATAATTACAATTCTCTTTATAAATAACAAAATTCTTTCTCAAACTTACAGTTATTTTCAAAATTGTCAATAAAATTTACGCTGCAAAAAAGTTTGGATTGTTGCTTTATTTTTTAAATCGCGAATTTTTTCAGTGCTTCAGTTTTTTACTATTTTGTATCAAAGAGTAAAAAAAAATATTTTAACGGTAAGTATTTTATTGAACTATTCCAATTATTAGAGTTATTTTTTATTATTGTTATAATTTTAATATATTATGATTTTATTTGTAACAATTTTTATTATTTATATTGTTTATTGTATATAAGTTTCAATGTAATTGATCTTGTTTCATATGTAATTTTTATTTATAATTTTATTTACATGTAATATTTCCATAATTTTATTCGCAATCGTTTATAGTGAGAAATTTAGTTTTTATTGTCTAAAAAGAAAAAAATATAATTAAATAAATAATGAATAAATGCTAAATGGAAAATATAAAAAATAAAAAATTGACTGTACAAAATAAGGGAAAAATAGTAAAATAAAAATACAAAATGATGAAATAAAAATACAAAAAGATAAAATAAAAATACAAAATGATAAAATAAAAATACAAAAAGATAAAATAAAAATACAAAATGATAAAATAAAAATACAAAATGATAAAAAAATAATGCAAAATAATAAAATAACATAATATAAAAAATAACAGAAAACGAGAAATTTATTCAAAAATAAATAAAAGGGACAACTAATTTTCTATTTTTCATTTCAGTGAATTTTTTAAAGATTTAAATTGAAAACGCCTTTGTAGAGAAATTAATTTTTCTAGTCATTAACAATTAAATTCAATGAAGTAAAGAAATTAAATTTATTTAAATAAATTTGTTGTTTGAAAAGAATTTTTTTTGTTTGAATTGAGCAAAGACAGAGTCGAATTAAAAATTTAATAAAATTTATAGGTTTGTAAACACACAGTGAATAAAAGATAATTTTTTTTTCGTGATAGTAAGAAATTTATTGCATCATTGTAATATCACATAATAGTTGATTTATGCAAATTTTTAATATAAAAATGTAAAACTGTAACTACTTTACCATAATAGTCAATGATACAATGTAATATATGTCTCGTTACGTGAATTTTGTTGAGTCATACAAACATTCGAGTTTAAAGCGTTTCGTGAATGTCTCCTATTTATGCATATAAACACACACTTATATATACATATTATTGGTAATTGAAAGCAATAAGAAACTTGAGGCGAATTAATTTCAATTTTCACGGTCGACAACCAGGTCAGATTATGGATCACTGTATCAATACGGAAGTTGAAATATTTTTTTGGTAAAAAAAAGAATTTTTAAGTTGAATAAATTGAAATTGTAATAATACAATGAAAAATTGAAATAATAAAAGAAAATTTTCCAATTTTCGAAAATTGTAAATTGTAAAAACTAAATTAAATTAAATTAAATAAAATGTGAATTAAAAAATTGTAAATAAAAATTTCGCCAAATAAAAATTTTAGTCACTGATAAACAACAATTCGATTAACGAAATATTTGACGAAGTAAAAACTTTGCTAAATGGAAATTAATTCAGCAAAAAATTCTGATAAATAAGAATTCTAGTTTAAATTAATTTTTATTTTTTTATTTAAATATTTAATCTTGGCTGAATAAATTTTGATTTGGAAAATTTTGGTCCAGTTAAAATTCTACTAAATGAATATTTACTTGAGTAAAAAATTTAATAAATTAAAAAATTCCTGATTAAAAAAAATTCCAAGACTAATGTCTCGGCTAAATAAAAATTTGACTAAAAAAAAATTCGGCGAAGTGAAAACTCTGTCAAAGGAAAAAAAAATTTCAAAAAAAATTTCTTTGAGTAAAAAATTTTATTGAATGAAAATTCCCGCTGGAGAAAAATTTTTCTATAAATTTTAGTTTTTAGTTTTAGCTAAATAAAATTCGTGACTAATTAAATTTTCATGAAGTGAGAATTCAAGCCGAATGGAAGTTTAATTCCATTAAAAATTTAATTAAGTGAAACTTTTTAATTTTTATTAATAAAAATTGCAGTATATGAAAATTTTTATTCATAAAAAATGCAGTAAATAAAATTTTTTATTAATAAAAATTCCACTAAATGAAACTTTGTATTAATAAAAATTGCAGTAAATGATGATTTCGCAAATTAAAAAATCTTTCTAAATGACAATTGGGGTGAATAATATTTTACTAAATTTACTTCTGCAATTTAAGTTCATTAATTGAAAAAACATTTTTTAAGATAACAATTGAATCTCCTTGTTATATTTTACGTCTTTATTATTTGTATACAGAACCGAAAGAAACCAGTTTTTCAATAAGCAATTATAATCATTTACCTTGAAAAGAGAGGTAGGTCCTTTATGTTGCATCGACCCTGATATAGTATTCAAATTTTCGAGAAAAATTTACATCCGTATTATTATTTTTTTAAGTAAAAAAAAATTCTTTTTCTTTTTGTTAACTCGTTAAGTACCAATATAAAAAAAAATTATTAAAAATTTAAGGACACTGATGATTAAATGACTCGATTAACTTATCACTGAGGATCAATGATGTTCAATATGTGAAAAATTGAGATATATATATATATATATATATATATATATATATATATATATATATATATATATATTTATAAATTTATACATGAAACGAAGATTACGATTTGTGATAATCGAAAATTAAATTAATAAACGCAAATTTCGTGTACAATATAATTTGCACCACGCCCACAAAAATATTTATTCATTCTTATTGATGAATTTTTTTTCTGCATTTCGTTTATTGAGAAATTGCATTTACAATGAGGGATTAATTTGAAATTCAATTTTTTTCATTAAGAGTAATTTAAAAGTTGTTGTGGAGAATGAATTTTTTTTATGGGATTTAGAATTTATATTTGATTAATTTTTGCAATGTTAATTCGTAAATTCGAAGAACGCAATTTTGATGTTCTTTGATTTATTTTTTCACAAGCGTAAAGAATAATAAATAAGAATTTTAATTAAATTATTTTGAACATTTATTATATTCTTTGAATAGTAAAATTCTTTTAATTATTATAGAAGGAAATTATTTTTATTAATTTTTTTTAGAGCTTTGTTTTTATTTTTGTTTTGTTTTTATTTAATAGTTTACTTAATTAAATTCAATAGCAAATTATTTTAGTATTCAAAGTAGTTTCGTATTCAAAGTATTTTAGTATTCAACGTATTTTAATATTAAAATTTATTTGAATATTTATATTTCACTTTATTTGGAAATTTTTCTTTTATTTATATTTATTATTTTTATTATTTTCTAAATTCAAATTTTTTTGAAAATTGGAAATATTTTTCTGTTAAATTTCTTTTAGTTATTAAACTCAAAGTTCATTTAGAAAATTCACATTAATTTGTTAAAATTTCAAACTAAAATTTTATTTGTTATTTTAATTAATCTTCAATCGGACAATTTATTTTTCTTTGTTAATTTTATTTATTTTCATTCAAACTGAAATTAGTTTAGGTATTAAAATTGTTTCGTTGTATTACAATTCCATTAAATGTTTTAATAAAACTTTCTTTAAAAAAATTTAATTTATTTTCGTTTTTGTTTATTTATGAAATACTTTTACTAATATAAATTTGAATAAAAGTTTTTTTAGAATTCAAATTATTTTAATGTTGAGATTATTTTAAAATTGAAATTATTATAACATTAAAATTTGTTTAAAATTAAAATTATTTTGCTAATGAAATTATTTTAATTAATTAAAAGTAATTAATTAATTAAAGTAATTAATTAAAAGTACTTTAATATTGAAATAAGTTTTAAAATTCAAATTTCTTTAGTATTGAAATTAGTTCAAAATTAGAAATTGTTTTGATAATGAAATTATAATGAAATTATTTTTATATTCAATTTAGTTTAAAATTGTAATTATTGTCACAACAAAATTGGTTTAAAATTGAAATTATTTTAATATTAAAATTAGTTTAAAATTGAATTTATTTTAATATTGAAATCAGTTTAAAACAAGTTAGTTTAAAATTATTTTAATATTGAAATTAGTTTGAAACTGAAATTAGTTTAAAATTGAAAATATTTTAATATTGAAATTAGTTTGAAACTGAAATTAGTTTAAAATTGAAAATATTTTAATATTGAAATTAGTTTGAAATTGAATTTTTTTTAATACTGAAATTAGTTTAAAATTGAAATTATTTTAAATATTGAAATTAGTTTGAAACTGAAATTAGTTTAAAATTGAAAATATTTTAATATTGAAATTAGTTTGAAACTGAAATTAGTTTAAAATTGAAGATATTTTAATATTGAAATTAGTTTGAAATTGAATTTTTTTTAATACTGAAATTAGTTTAAAATTGAAATTATTTTAAATATTGAAATTAGTTTGAAACTGAAATTAATTTAAAATTGAAAATATTTTAATATTGCAGTTAGTTTGAAACTGAGATTTCTTTAATATTGTAATTCATTTAAAATTGAAATTAGTTTGAAACTGAAATTAGTTTAAAATTAAAAATATTTTAATATTGAAATTAGTTTGAAATTGAATTTATTTTAATACTGAAATTAGTTTCAAACTGAAATTATTTTAATATTGAAATTAGTTTAAGATTGAAATTATTTTAATATTAAAATTAGTTTGATTTTGAAATTATTTTAATATTAAAATTAGTTTGATTTTGAAATTAATTTAAAATTGAAATTAGTTTAAACTTGAAATTATTTTACTATTTAAATTAGTTTAAAATTGAAATTATTTTAATATTTAAATTAGTTTGAAACTGAAATTAGTTTCAAATTGAAATTATGTTTGCTAATGAAATCGTTGTAATATGAAAGTAATTATAAAACTATAATTTAAAACAATATTAAATAATCAACTACAAATAATAATTGCAGCAATTTTGCTTGTGGGATCGAACCCGGCACCTTTGGGACTCAAGCCGAACACGCAAGCCACACAGCCACGCAAACTTTGCTATTGAATCAACCAAAAATTTCCTCTAAACGTAGAATCTCCTTCCAAATTGTTCGTTGAATTAAAAAAAGAAATTATTAAATGACCAAAAAATAATTGTGGCAATATTAATTTGACATTTTTGTCTTTCAATCCGAGATTCATAGTCATCAACTGAATGCGAAGCAGAAATAATTTCATTAAATAATTCCCCCACTTTTTCCTGATGCACATTATAAACAGGTGAATAAAATTAAATACCAAAGGGAAAAAAAATTAAATTCTCTGTGACATAAATAACTTGATAAATGTAATTAGAGCCAAAGCTTAAGGAGCAGATTTGTATTATTATATACAATTTTTTTTCATCGACATTTTTCTTTTTTATTTTTTTTTTGTTGTTGCAAAAATGATGAAAAGGAAGGAAAAGATTTCTGCTCATTCGAGGTTGAACTTGTGTTTGATATTAAAGGACAAACGGTATCGTGTGTCTTTATACTTCTATCAATATCAGTTGGCAAGGCAACGAGAGTAGTTTTTCGTTCATCTTCTTATTTCACAATATCCACATAATACTAAAATTATTATTAATATATCGGTAGGTTACCTACTCGTTTTACATATAAGTTATAAATGGAGGCGGCTTAACCTTGCAATAAATAAGGGAGAGCAAAAGACGGAAATAGTGTAACGATAATCTTTCACGACCGCAATGTTTTCGATGATCATAGGCTTTGATTTTTCAAGTTAGGTGAGAATTTTTATGAGATTCTTTTTTTTTGAGTAAAATATGAGTTATACAATCTTTTCAAGTTGGTATAAAATCTCAACAGTCTTTGCTCAAGTCATCAGAAGTACCTGCTAAAGTCATTGTGATAGACAAACTTGGAGTTTATTGTTTCTCTGAAGGTATTTTATTAATTCTAAAAAAACTTAATTATTTAAAAATTCATTTCACTAATAATCGTTCAATTATTTGATTGTAAAAATTAATACATTAATTAAAACTTGATTAATTAATTTCAAAATAAAATCTAATAATTAAATCTTATTATTTAAACGCAATAGTTACTTTATTAATTAATTTCAAAAACCAATCCACTTATTAAATCTTATTATTTAAATGCAAAAGTCACTTTATTAATTAATTTTAAAACTCAATCCACTAATTAAATCTTATTATTTAAGTGCAAAAGTCACTTTATTAATTAATTTCAAAACTGAATCCACTAATTAAATTTTAATTATTTTATTGTAAAAGTCAGTCCATTAAATTAATTTCAAAATTCAATGATGTGCCATTTCAAAAATTTTATTCTGATTTTTAAATATCAAATTTTTCCAAGACGTAGAATTCACTTAACTTTTTTTCATTTCCTCAATTTTCAAGACTTTTTTTCATGAATTTAATCAGTATTTTCTTAAATTATTTCTGAATTTTCAATTTTCTTAAAACAAATTTTTGTTTTGATTCAATATAATTTTTTCTTATTTCAATAATTCTTATTAATTATAATTTCTGAAATTACTTTATATTTTTATTTTTTACAAATTTGAAAAAAAATGAAAAGGAAAAAAGGTTTTTCATTAGTTAATTATATGCTTTTTTTATTATTTCCTGTCTTAGTTGAATTACGTTATTTTTGTTTAATCAAAACTTATTCAAAATAATTTTTTTTTAAATATTTACTCATTTTTTTGAGCTTTATCAATTTTTCTTCTCTTTTCTTATTCGTTTTCATTTTATTGACTATTTTTTACTTTGTGAAACTGAAAATTTCAATTCTTTGCATTTAAAAACAAAATACTTTTTCACATAATAGTTTTTAAGTGTTACTTCTTCAAAAAATGACATAAATTTTTCATCAACTTCACTATCAAATTGACAAATTTTTTTATTTTTATTGAATTATTTTCATTTATAGTTGAATACATTTTTAACAAAAATAGATTTTTACATTTTTCTTCAATCAGAGCTTTTGGTAATAATTAAATTAGAAAATTAAATTCATCTTCTTAAATTTCATAAATTTTCATCAAAATGAATATAAATTTTCCCTCAAGTTTATTGGCAAAGTTGCAAAATTTTTTACATTTTCCTTTCATTATTTGTTTTAACTTTATTATTTCCTATCGTTGTTAAATGAAATATTTTTTAATTAATTTTTTTGGAATAATAATTGAATTACAAATTGAAATTCTTTTTCTTCAATTTCATCAATTTTCCTCAATTTTTCTATTTCGAATAGAAAAAAAATTCTTTTTCCTGTTTTTTACTCACTAATTTTTAATTATTAGTAAAATTCTAAAAATATTTACTAATTTGAATTAGTAAATTTTAACAATGAATTATGAATAAAAAATTAAAAATGTTTACTAATTTATTAGAAAAATTTACTAAATCAAATGAAAAAAGTCAGTCAGCAAATTCAAATTTTAGTAAATATTTTTAGAATTTTATTAATTAAAATTCAGAGAATTCTTGCTTTCTTTATTTTTTATTTTCTTTTTTTTTTTTTTTTTTTTTGTTAAAAGGTGCATTTTTTTTATTTATGGACAAAATAATTTTTGATAATTACAAATGTAACTTCATTAAAAGTTAAATCTATACTTTTTCTGAACTTATCTTTTAAAATTGAAGAAAATCTTTTCTCTTTTTTTCTTTCATTTTATAATATATTACGATTGTTAAATTTCATATTTAACTTTTTTTTATTTAAGCAATTTTAATCATTTTTGACTTCAAATTTCATTTAACTTTCCTATATTTCATCAATTTTTGTCAACTATTTTTAAAATATCTAAAATCTTTTCTTCTTTCACTGCTAATAACTTTAATTAGTCATAACTTTGTTATTGTTCTATTATTAGTTAATAAATTATTTTTGTTTTCATTTTATTATGAATTTAGTTTATTAATTATTTTTTATTACTGTTTTAATAGATTTTTGTTTGTTTATTAGCTTGTATTAGCTTTTACAAACAATGTAAATAATATAAATAAAATAAATAATAAAAATAATAATAATAATAATAATAACAATAATAATAATATTAGTAAAAATATAATAATAATAAAAATAATAATGCAATTAAAACAAAGAATACTAATTTTAAGAAACTATGGAAAAAAGAATAATTATTATTGTAAAAGTGACACGTTTTCAAGAAAGATACCAAAGGGGAAAAAATTAGAGGTTATTTTTATATTTTTGGGTAAATACATAAAGAAAATAAATTACTATTAAAAATTTTAATTCAATTCTTCGTTTTATTCCAAATATTCAGTAAAAACTGTTTTTTGAATTTTAATAATTAAAAGGGAAGATAAATGTATGAAACAAACATATAGCATAAAATTTGAGGTTATGTTTATAACTTTTGAGTAAAAATACAGAAAGAAAATAAATTATTACTATTAAAACATGTAGTTTAAATTTTTCTTTTCATTCAAAATATTTAATAGAAACAGTTTTTGAACTTAAATAATTAAAAGGGAACTTTTATTCAAGATAAATTCGAAACAAACATAACCTTTAATTTGTGTGCTTCTTTGGTCCCTTTCTTGGGAGCACGTCACAAATATTATTATTATTAAAAAACAGAAAAAAAATAAACAGAAATTAATTCCGATAAAAATTTTATTTCATCATTATTTATTTTTCTGTCTCTCAATTCTTTTTTGGTAATTAATTTTTCTCCCTCAATTTTTTTCTGATTTTTTACAGTGAAACCAAAGAAAGTCATGATTTTCCCAATTGTTTTCGGCGTCGTCGCAATTATCGCGACTCAATCGTCGGCCGTGTCAATTGGAGTGTCCTCATTGGTACCCGGAGCACACGTGGGCGTTGATGGACGCGTTGTGGACACACCTGAAGTCGTAGCGGCCAAAGCCGAACACGCAGTGGCGCATTTAAATGAAAGAATCAATTTGGTGAACGAAGCTGTGCGATCGGCCGATTTCCCCGTGACGTCAGTCATCACGCCAGTTGCCGGAGTTGGTGTTGGCACTATTTTCACGACCAATGGAGTTGTGCCAATTGGCGTCGATGTCTCGCAAATTATTCGCTCGAATCAAGTAGTGCCAACTGTCGTTGCCGTCGACGATGGCCGCATTTTTGACAATTCCGAAGTGAGACTCGCCCGAGCCGAACAGGTCATTGCCCAATTGGCCGAAAAAGTGCGACTCGTCAATGACAACAGTCGAGTGGTAGATGGCGTTGTTTCCTCCGACGTTCAGTAAAATAGCACTTTTGACTTCGTGTAAACAAAACAAAAACAAAACAGAAACAAACAAAACAAAAACAAAAAATGGATCAATAGTTTCACTTTTTACCTCTTTTTTCCACAAAGTGCCTGGAAATTTCTTTTTCGTCGAAATTAATTATTGATTAATTATTATTATTAATAATTATTTGAAATTAATTATTGTTTAATTATTATTATTAATAATTAATTATTTGAAATTAATTATTAATTATTAATTATTAATTATTCATTACTAATTTTTAATTATTAGTTATTAATTATTAATTATTAGTTATTAAATATTAATTATTAGTTATTAATTATTAATTATTAGTTATTAAATATTAATTATTAATTGTCAATTATTAGTTAATAATTATTAATGATTAATTATTAATAATTAGTTATTAATTATTAATTATTAATTGTCAATTATTAATTATTAATGATTAATTATTAGTTATTAATGATTAATTAGTAGTTATTAATGATTAATTATTAGTTATTAATTATTAATTAAATTCGTGTCTTGATTTTTAATTTTGTAGCTAATTAATAATTAATTTTACTTGAACACATGGGAAATGTTGCAAAAAAACACTTGTGGAAAAATTACTGGTGGTACTTTAAAATATGTGTAAATAAACAAATAAATAAATAAAGATCTTGAAAAATCTTTTAATAAAAACTCTTTTAATTGTGCACCTCGACTTATTTTTAAGACATAAAATATATTTTTTTTAGTATTAAATGTTACTCATTTCTATTTTTATAGTGCAAAAAAGTAACTATAAAGTATAAACAAATCTTTTAAATAAATTGTTTTTGAATCATATTCGAAAGAATAATAATTAGCAGGAATTTTTATCAACCCCAATATTTAAACAAATAAAAATAATCATTTAAATAATCAAAAATACCAGAAATTATACAAAATAACTAAAATCGAGAATAATTAAAAAAATTGAAAAAAATGACAAGAATAGTTTTGTAAATAATGGTTTAAAAAAAAGAATGAAAAAGAGAAAAAAGAATAGTTTTGGAAATTTTAATCAAAATTATAATTGGAAAAAAATTAAAAAATATAAGATAAAAAAAAGAATGAAAAAGAGAAAAGAGAATAGTTTTGCAAATAATGGATAAAAAAAAGAATGAAAAAGAGAAAATTGAAGTTTTTCAATATTTAAACAATTAAAAATAATCACTTAAATAATCAAAAATACCAGAAATTACAGAAAATAACTAAAATCGAGAATAATTATAAAAATTGAAAAAAATGACAAGAATAGTTTTGCAAATAATGGATAAAATAAAAAAGACAAAATTGAAGAAGAAGAAAAAGGCAAAATTGAAAAAGAAGAGAAAGACAAAATTGAAGAAGAAGAAAGAGGCAAAATTGAAAAAGAAGAAAAAAGACAAAATTGAAGAAAAAAAGGGAAAGAAAACAAAAAAGAGGAAGGAAACAGAATTTTGGCGAAGACAACTTTTCAACAAGCAGACACTTTTGGCGTTATAAAACATTTTCCACCATAAAAAATCCCTGACATTAATTTCCAAACGTGCAACACATACGCACGTCTAAACATTAAATTCGCAAAAAGATTTACAGCCTTTGAATAAATTAAACTTATCAGCCTTGGTTGAAATTTGAAAAAGAAATTTTGAAAAGAGTACAAAATTTATGATCTAGAAAGATCATTTTCGACTCTTCGAAAACAAAAACAAAAAAAATTCTGAAAAGCACACATACACTTTATATTATATTATCTGACCCCAAAGAATCCTTGGAGTAAAATTCGAACGAAATCCAAGAGCGCAAATATTTACCTCTTTTTGATCCAATGTGACGTTTTTAAGCACACACAGCATCACCACCATCATCATCATCAACATCATGATCGTAAAAAATGGAAGAAGCTTTGAAAAAAGCATTATTTGAAGAAGCAAATGGTCCGGTTTCATCGTTGTCCCTCTTTGCCTCCTCGACAATATATTTGACCTTGAATTGTGAAAATACCAGTTTTGCAAACTACTTTGCCGGGTCCTCATCTTGAGTCTTTAGGTATGAGCTTATTTTACACTCCTGTATGTACATATGTATAAAGAGGCGTAAGTGAGATGAGGTAGAAAAAAAGAGCGAACGAAGGGGGTGAGAGAGACGTTGTCGATGCACACCTCTTCTTCTTCTTCTTCGCATATATAAACTTGTCAGTATGGCAAATATTTTGCATTATGTTTCTGTCGACTGTTGTCCTATGTACCATTTCAACATGAGGACAACGTTTGTAAGAAAAAATTTTTGTTTTTGGAAATATAGGCATTTTTTTTTTTCAAATAGTTTTCGAAATTTTTGGATCAGTGCTTTTCCACTAAAATCAGTTTATTTATTTGTTTTTGTGCAAATGACTCAGTGCGGTTAAATAGTGAACTATGATTGATCACTGATCAGATCGATTATTTTAGGAATAAAATAGTCATTTTGATTCTTGGTCGATTTTTTCTAGAATCTCTTTTTCTGTTTTCTTTTGCTTGTTATTCTTTTTTTGTTTTCGTTTGTTTATATTATTCTTTTGTCTTTCTTTTGCTTGTTATTTTTTTTGTTTTCGTTTGTTTGTATTATTCTTTTTTCTTTCTTTTGCTTGTTATATTTTTTTTGTTTTCGTTGGTTTGTTGTTCTTTTTTCTTTCTTTCGCTTGTTATTAATTTTTTCTTCCTTTTTGCTTCTTTTTATTTTTCTTCATTTTCCATTTGATTTTTCTCTTTTACTTCTGTTTGATTTTTCTCTTTTACTTCTGTTTGATTTTTCTTTTGTTTATGTTCGATTTCCTTTCTGTGTCATTTTGTTCTTCTTTATTTTTTTGGTTTTTCTATTACTATAGTTTTGCTTCTGTTTTTGGTTTTTTTGTTTAACCTTTTTATTTTCTTCTTGTTTTAATTTCTTTTTTCTTGTCCATCTTCTTGTTTATTTTGTTTTTCTTGTGCTTGTTTTTGTTTCTCTTTTTTCAATATTCTTCTTGTTTTTCTTTTGCTTTTTCTTCTTGTCCATTTATTTGCTTTTCTTTCAGTAGTATTCTTTTACTTATTTTTATTTTTTTTCTACTCGATTTTTATTTTGGTTATTGTTGTTTCTTGTTGTTTGTCTTCTTAATTTTCTGCTTGTTTGGCATTTTGTTTTTCGTGCAGTTTTTTTTTCTTCTTAATTTTCTGCTTGTTTGGAATTTTGTTTTTCGTGCAGTTTTTTGTTTATCTTCTTAATATTCTGTTTGTTTGGCTTTTTGTTTTTGGCTCAGTTTTTTTGTTCATCTTCTTGTTGTTTTTTCAGTTTGTTTGTGCTTCTTTTGGTTTATCTTTTTAATAATTTTTTTGCTTTTCTTTTCGATTACCTTTCCACTCTTCTTGTTTTTCGTTTTTCTTTTTTTCTTGCTCTTTTTAGTTTTTTCTTTTACTTCTTTTTGTTTTCTTTATTTTTATTATTCTTCTTCATTTGATTTTAAATGTACCTTTAATTCTACTTGATTTTATATTTGATTTTTCGATTGTTTCTGTTTGAATTTCTTTCTGTGTCATTTTGATCTTCTTCTTATTGGACCTTTTTGTTTTCTTCTGGCTTTAATTTCTTTTGTTTCTCTTTTTTCAATATTTTTCTTGATTTTCTTTTGACTCTTCTTGTTTTTCTTTTTGTCAATTTTTTTGCTTTACTTTCCTTATTTTATTTTTCTTTTGGTTTTTCTTGTTGTTTCTCTACTTAATTTTCTGCTTCTTTGGCCTTTTGTTTTTTGTTTAGTTTTTCATGTTCATTTTCTTGTTGTTATTTCAGTTTTTCTTTGTGCTTTTTCTTGTTTCTTTTTTTTCATCATTTTTCTTGCTTTTCTTTTCGATTTCCATTCTACTCTCCTTCTTTTTCTATTTTATTTTTTTCATGTCCATTTTCTTGCTTTTTTTAGTTTTTTCTTTTACTTCTTTTTGTTTTCTTTATTTTTATTATTTTTCTTGCTTTTATTTTTAATGTACCTTGAATACTTTTTGTTTTTAAATTTTATTTTTCTCTTGTTTCTGTTTGATTTCCTTTTTGTGACATTTTGTTCTTCTTTTTTTTGACTTTTTTGAAGTTTATTTATGCTTCTGTTCTTGTTTTTCTTTTTCTTGGACCTTTTTGTTTTCTTCTTGCTTTAATTTCTTTTAATTCTCTTTTTTCAATAGTCTTCTTGCTTTTCTTTTCTATTTTTTTGGCTCTTCTTTATTTTCTTTTGCTTTTTCTTCTTGACAATTTTTGTTGCTTTTTTTTCAATTCTTTCCTTTTGCTTCATTTTACTTTTCTTCATTTTCTATTTAATTTTCATTTTGGTTCTTTTTGTATTATTTCATTTTACTTTATTTTTCTTTTGGTTTTTCTTGTCGTTTCTCTTCCGAATTTTCTGTTTGTTTGGCCTTTTATATTTTGTTCAGTTTTTTTGTTCATCTTCTTGTTGTTATATCAGTTTTTCTTTGTGCTTCTTTTTGTTTTTCTTTTTTGGTAATTTTTTTTTGCTTTTCTTTTCACTTTCCTTTCTACTCTTCTTAATTTTCTTTTTTTATTCTTACATGTCCATTTTCTTTCTTACTTTCTCTTGGTTTACTTTTGCTTCTGTGCTTGTTTTTCTTTTTGTTGGACCTTTTTGTTTTCTTCTTGCTTTAATTTCTTTTGTTTCTCTTTTTTCAACATTCTTCTTGCTCTTCTTTTCGATTTCTTCTCCACTCATCTTATTTTTATTTTTATTTTTTTATGTCTATTTTCTTGCTTTTTTAGAGTTTTTTTTGTTTTTCAATATTTTTTCTTATTTTTTCATTGATTTTCATTTCTTTTCTTTAAGTTTCTATTTGTTTCTCTTATTGTTGTTTTCGTTTTTCATTTAGTTTTTTCTTCATTATTTTCTTGTAGTGATGCATTACGAGCGAATATCGTCTCGTGAGAACGAGAATCTCGCGAAAAATACATTGAAAACAATTGAAAGTTATAGTTTCATCTCTTTCTTTTTATGAAAGGACAGAGTCTCGTTATGCATCACTATTTTCTTGCTTTTCTTTTCGATTTACCATGTTCTTGTTTTTCGTTTCGTACTTTTTCATGTCCATTTTTTTGTTTTTTTTAGTCTTTTCTTTTACTTCTTTTTTTTCTTTATTTTTATTATTCTTCTTGCATTTATTTTTAATCTATCTTTAATTCTTCTTGTTTTTTCCTTGTTCTTCTTTTTGTTTGACATTTTAGTTTTTTATCTGGTTCTTTTTTTGGTTTTTTCTTGTTCATTTTTTGTTTCTATTTAATATTTTTTTTACTTCATTATGTTTTTCTTTTATTAATTATTAATTATTAGATATTAATTATTAATTATTACTTATTAATTATTAGTTGTTAGTCATTAATTATTAATTATTAATTATTAATGAAATATGTGTCTTGTTTTTTAATTTTGTAACTAATTAATAATTAATTAACCTTTAATTCTTCTTGTTTTTAGATTTGATTTTCCTTTTGTTTCTCTTTGTTTTACTTTTTCTTTCTCTTCTTGTTGTTTCCTTGTTCTTCTTTTTGTTTGACATTTTAGTTTTTTATCTGGTCCTCTTCTGGTTTTTTCTTGTTCATTTTCTTGTTTCTATTTGATATTTGTTTTACTTCAGTATGTTCTTCTTTTTGTTTGACATTTTAGTTTTTTATCTGGTCCTCTTCTGGTTTTTTCTTGTTCATTTTCTTCTTTCTATTTGGTATTCTTTTTTCTTTTACTCCATTATGTTTTCTTCTTGTTTCTCGTTTTGATTTTTCTTTTCATTCTCTTCGTTTTTCTGCTCGTTTTATTTTCACTTCCCTTTTTTCTCGTGGTTAGTTGTAATTGTTTCCTCTCTTTGTCGACATTTTCTTGTTGTTTTTTGGTTTGTCCTATTGCTTCTTCATAATTTTCCCTCAGTTTTTTCTTTTTTCTTTTATTTTTGCTTGAATTTCTAGTTTAATTTGTTTGAAAAATTTGGTCCTGTGATTCTCGTTTCTCTTGCAGCAAATCCTGATATCAATAATCCTCTCATCGGTGGCCCAGTCATTAGCAAAATCACCGCAAACTCCTGTTTACATTGGCTATCAGGACAGTCTGGGACAGTACAGTTTTGGATACAGTGCACCAGAATCGGCGAGATCGGAAGTACGTCAAGCGAATGGCGAAACAAGAGGATCGTTCAGTTATGTCGACACTGATGGCGTGATTCAACGGGCAAAATATACAGCCGATGAGGAGCATGGCTTTCAAATAGCAGCCACTAATCTTCCACGAAATGTCGAAGACACACCTGAAGTGGTGGCTGCAAGAGAAGCTCATCTCAAGGCATTAAAATTGGCCTATCAACGAGATGAGCAGCAGCAATCAATGCTGAATCATCAGACATTTCTGCAACAATTGGGACTGAAACGTTTGGATCAATCTTTGTCAGGTGTTCGAGTAACGGATCATCAAATTGTAGGTCAGGAGAATTTGAATAAAAAATTATTGGATCAATCGTCGAGTGGTGTTCGAGTGGCGGATCATCAATTGAAAGGAGAACAGCTTTCGGATAAGGGACATTTGGAACAAAAAGAAACTGGACATAAGCACCTGGATCAGCAAAGTTTGAGTCATCAGCAGTTGGACCAGAAACATTTGAGTCAGCAGTATTCGGATCTGCAACAAAAAGATCATAAGCACTTCGATCAGCAAAGTTTTGGTCAACAGAATTCGGATCTGCAACAAAAAGGTCATAAGCAGTATGATCAGCAAAGTTTGGGTCAACAAAATTTAGAACAGCAACAAAAAGGTCATAAACACCTGGAACAGCAACATTTCAGTCATCAGCAATCACAAAATCAGCAGCATTCGGATCAGCCATCATCACATCAACAGAATTTAGCTGAACAACAACAAAGTGTCCTAACATTTGATCAACGAATACATCATCATTCGGAGCAACAAACAATAGATAAACAAAATTTGTACCAACATCCTTTGATTCCACAGTTATTGTCCAAATTGAACTCGAATCAATTTGTAAATCATAACTCGCATCCGCAAAAAATCGCTCTGCAAAAATTACATCAGCAATCCGCAGTACATTCACAGTTGGATCAGACGTCAGGTGTGCAAAATTCAGATCAGCAAGCATTAGGACATCAGCAATCGGGTCAGCAACAATTTGAGGAGGTGGGAAAAATTCCTAAAAACCCAGCGCAAGATCAGCCTCTTCAGGATTCAACCTACCAGCAAGGATCTTCGGAAACTTCTCCTCAGTCTAGTCAACAAACTTTCGAAAATCAACAATCAAAGCAGCAAGATCACTTAGAAAACCATCAGCCACAGTTGATCCAACCAAACTTATCCAACGAAAAATTAAATCAACCAAACCCGGAGTCGAGTAAACTGGCTCAACCATTACTAGAGTCCAGCAAATTGCTTCTATCCCAATTGGACAAAAAACAAGTGGATGAGGAAAAACTGAATCAACCGCAATTGGATCCCAGAAAGTTCAGCCAACAACAACAACAACAATCAGTAAGACAGAAAGAGAGTTCAATTCAACAATCGCAATCAGCTCAACAAGACCCTTCTGCTAGGGACGCAATTCAGCAACCGAATCAACCAGTAAGTCAAGAAACACCAGATAGAAATCCGATTCATTTGCAACTTTTGAGAAAACAACAGTCTGATCAAAAATTACTAGTCACGGATAATCAACCACTGCTACAATATCCAAGTCAGTATCCCTTCCTGGATCAACAAAATCTGGGACTCCAACAATTCGGTCAGCGATTATCCATCGACCGTCAACGACCGTCAATAGGTAAACTGGGTCAAAAATTAGGCGCCTATCAACAACAATCACAAAACAAATTTTCCGGAACACAAACTTTAAATCGACCACAATTTTTGAAAGCGGAGAAAGATGATAAAAAACAACAGAAAATTAATCAACGGATACTAACAAGCCCTTTGTCTGAACATCATAAGAATACACTCTCACAATTTCCCGATCAGTCAAAATTATTGAAGCCCATAGGACAACCGCAAGCGAGTCATGATCAATTAAATCAGCAGCAATTTTCACCGCAATCTAGTCAACAGCAGTTTGGTTCACAATTTGGTCAGCAGCAGCAGTTACAGCAACAACCATTGAATCAGCAACCAGGGAATCAAAACGAACTTGGTCCACAATTCGGTCAGCAGCAGATAGGTCAATTAGGTCAGCAATTGATTCCGAATTCATTGAATCAACAGCAATTTGATCCACAACTGTTGAGTAGTCAAACATTCGGACAGCAACCGTTTAGTCCTAATTCAGTGAATCAACAATTGGATCAGCAGCAATTTGGTCAACAGCAGTTGCAACAACAGCAAACGTTGAACCAACCACAATTTGATCAGCAGCAATTAGGTCAACAACAATTAGGTCCGCAACAATTCGGTCAACAACAATTCGGCCCACAGCAGTTAAGTCAACAACAATTCGGTCCACAACAGTTGAGTCAACAACAATTCGATCCACAGCAGTTTGGTCAGCAGCAATTCGGTCCACAACAATTCAATCAACAACAGTTGGGTCCACAACAGTTTAATCAACAACAATCAGATCAGCAGCAATTGAATCAACAACAATTGGGTCCACAATTCAATCAACAACCGTTGGGTATACAGCAATTGGATCAGAGTCAACTAATTCAACCGCAAATAGCTCAACACCAATTGAATCAGTTTGGTCAACAACAGTTTGATCAGCAGCAATTGGGTCTACAACAATCAAGTCAACAACAATTGGGTCCACAACAGTTTAGTCAACTACAATTGGACCCACAGCAATTGAGTCAACAACAATTGGATCCACAGCAATTGAGTCAGCAACAATTAGGTTCACAACAATTAGGTCCACAACAATTGATTCAGCAACAATTAGGCCCACAACAACTTGATCAGCAGTTGTTAAATCAGCAATTGAATCCACAACAATTGGGTCAGAATCCGTTACAGCAGCAACAATTCGATCAACAGCAATTGAGTCAACAACAATTGGGTCAGAATCAATTTCAACAACAGCAACAATTCGATCAGCAGCAATTGAATCCACAACAATTGGTCCAAAATCCATTTCAGCAGCAATTGAATCAGCAACAATTGGGTCAGAATCCGTTACAGCAGCAACAATTCGATCAGCAGCAATTGAATCAACAACAAAAACCTTCGGATATTCAAAAATTAATACAGAATCAGTTCAATCATCGACAATTTATTCAGCAGCAAATGGATCAAATACAGTTGGCGCAGCATTTATTAAATTCGCAACAATTGAACCAACAGCAATTGAGTCCACAACAATTGGCTCAACGACAGAATGAATTGTATCAGTTTGCTTTGACGGAGTTGAGTCCAGAACAATTGGTTCAACACCAATTTAATCAACAGCAAATAAATCAACAACAACAACAACAATTCGGTCAACAACAACAACAATTTGGTCAACAACATCGTCAGCAATTTCATCCACAACGGTCGCAACAATTAAATGATGACGATTTGCGAATAACAAAAATTCTTGCCGGTGTTGGTGGTAATCAATTTCAAATTCCTGTTCCTGGTCCTGGAAATCAACTGATTCCTCAGGAAATAAAGAAAAATGATGCTGAAAGTAATGTTCAACAAGACTTTCAAAATTTTGCGTCTAGTTCAGGTCAATCTGCTGGTGATAAAAAGGGGGAAGATGTAAAAAATAATTTGCATGGACAAAAAACGAAACCAAGTCAAGTAAATATGAGAAAATAATAAAAAATAATAAAACAATTTGTTGGAAAATTTTTTTTTGTTTATTTCTGAAATTATCCTCTATATTAGTGAATGTTTTAAATTTTTGTTATTTCTGGAATGTTGCAAAAAAATTACATTTATATATTACACAAGTATTTATTTTTCCTATTTTAGAAATTTTAAATAAATATTTACTAATTTTTACTAACTACTAATTCATTAATTTAGTAATGTTTACTAATTATTAATTTATTAATTTAGTAATTTTTACTAATTACTAATTTAGTAATGTTTACTTATTACTAATTTAGTAATGTTTACTAATTACTAATTTAGTGATTGTTTACTAATATTTTACTAATTGTAATTATAACTTACGAATTAATTCACTAGTATTTTTACTACTTTTTTACTAATTCTAAGAAATCTTCAAAATATTTGTTATTAAGTTATTAAATTAAAGTTGTTACAGTAACAAACTAATGTTATAAATAATTTGTTGCAGGGACAACTCGGCTTTCTGAAACATCAAGGCGAATCTCAAAGTCTCGGTGAGTTGATTAAATTACTTAGGCTAAATTATAATTAGAAAAAATTTAATTAAGATAAACCTCAAAAAATTTTCACATTCAACTTTCACCCAAAAAAAAAATTTCACTTTCACTCAAAAAAATGTTTACTTTTACTCAAAAATTTTTTTACATTAAAGCAAAAAATTAAATAAATTTTCGCCTCCACTCACAAAATTTGTACTTTCAATCATAAAACTTTCACTTTCACCCAAAATATTTTTATTTTCACCCAAAAAAAGAATTTTTACTTTTACTGTCAATTAAAATATTTATTTTCATTTACAATTTTAACTAAACATTTTTCGCTTTCAAAAAATTCTTAATTTCAATTTTGTCAACACATTTTTTGCTTTAAATTTCACTCAAAAACAATTTTACTTACCACTGAAAAAATTTGTACTTTCAATCCTAAAATTTTCACTTTCATCCCAAATATTTTTACTTTCACACAAAAAAAAATGTTAACTTTCACTGTCAATCAAAATATTTTCATTTACAATTTCAACCAAAAAATTGTCGCTTTCAAAAATTTCTTAATTTCGATTTTGCCAACAAATTTTTACTTTCAATTTCACTCAAAACAATTTCACTTAAAATTTCACCAAAAATTTTTTAATTTGAAATTGAAATTATTGGAGAAATTAAAAGTGATTATTTTTTTAGTGGAGGTAAAAATTTTTGTAGTAAAAATTAAAATTTTTTCGTTGAAACTGAAAAAAATAAAAATACGAAGAGTAATTAAAAAAATTAGTTAATTTGTTTGTATATTAATTAATTAATTAATTAATTGTAGTTTAATATTTAAATTTCAAAAAAAAAAGAAAAAACGAATACGAAAAAAATAATAAGTGATAATAATAAGTAATTATGCGAAAATTGATAAAGTTGAATTAATTAGTAATTAAATCGTAATTATTGTTGAATAAAACATGAAAATAATTAGACAATTAAAAAATAAAAATGAGTGTTTTAAATTTTTGCAAAAAGTGAATTAAAACGATTGAAAAATTCACGCTTGAAAATAACTATATATATATATATATATATATATATATATATATATATATATATATATATATATTTCTGTAGTGTAAGATAAGAGTGAAATAATTTATTAATTAGCTCCTAATTAAAAAGAGTGAATCACCTTGATAAAAGAGAGAGAGAGAAAGAGAGTTGAATTTCGCGTACGACTTTTGCAAAGTCATCAGGTAGTCTTTATTATTTTTTATGCAATCCAGTTAGCGATCCAGAGCAAATATCGTTTGCAAACCACAAATCCACCTTCCCTTTCCTTCGTTATATGACTCTCTTTTAGTACCGCCGGCAAGGTCGTCTCACTTCCGGGGTCGATATTCGATCAAGGTCAATTCAACCACATGACCATAATTATTTTATCTCGTGGGAATTAAGAAAAAAAATATTGCAAATTTTTCGCAAACATTTTTAATTCACTTCTTCTCTTTGTTCTTCAATTTTAATTCGATTATTGATTTTTATTTGGTTTTTTGGAATTCCGGGAAGATAGTCCAGTAATATTAGAAGAAAAATTTAGTTGGAATATTATTTTGGAATATTTTTCGAATTGTATTTATTATTTAATTTTTCGTTCATACAGAATTTTTGAAATTCTGTCCGAATATTTTAGACGAATTATTGTAGTTTTCTACTGGGATATTCCTAGTGGAATATTTAAGGTAATTTTTGGAATATTCTACTGGAATGTTTTTCTTATATTTAATTATTCATATAAATGTCAAATTTATAAAAATCCCATAGGAATATTTTAGTGGGATTATTTATTGTTTCTGTCAAAATATTTCTAGAGGAATAACTAAAGTAATTTTTGGAATATTTTTTCGGAATATTCTTTTGGAGTATTCTTGAGTATATCTTTCGTATATTTAGCTATTAACATTTCTGTAAAATTAAGAATAATTACTAAAAGAAAAATTTTTGTATGGAATTATTGAAGGTTTTCAACTGAATATTACTAGTGGAATGTCTAAAGTAATTTCTGGCAAATTCTTTTGGAATATTTTTTCGAATTGTATTTAATTTTCCGTTCGTATAAAACTTATGAAATCCAGACGGAATATTTGAGTAGAATTATTGTAGTTTTTTAACTGAATATTTCATCTGAATATTACTAGTGGAATGCCTAAAGTAATTTCTGGAAAATTCCTTTGGAATATTTTTCGAATTGTATTTAATTTTCCGTTTGTATGAAATTTGTTAAATCCAGTAGGAATATTTGAGTTGAATTATTGTAGTTTTTTTAACTGAATATTTTATCTAAATATTACTAGTGGAATGTCTAAAGTAATTTCTGGCAAATTTCTTTGGAATATTTTTCGAATTGTATTTAATTTCCCGTTCGTATAAAATTTATGAAATCCAGTCGGAATATTTGAGTAGAATTATTGTAGTTTTTTAACTGAATATTTTATCTAAATATTACTAGTGGAATGTCTAAAGTAATTTCTGGCAAATTCCTTTGGAATATTTTTCGAATTGTATTTAATTTTCCATTCGTATAAAATTTGAACAATCCTGTCGGAATATTTTAGTAGAATTATTGTAGTTTTCTACCGGAATATTTCTGGTGGAATATCAAAGGTAATTTTTGGAATATTGTCTGGAATATTGTTTCGAAAATTTTTCGAGTATTCAACTATTCAATGTGTAAAATATTTATAAAATTCACTGAGAAAATACTAGTTGGGTTATTATAGGTTACGACCCCGGAATATTTCTAGTGGAATTTCTCTAGTAATTTTTGGAATATTTTCCCTATTGTATTTAATTTTTTCTACTCGGGTAAAATTTATGAAATTCTGTCGCGAATATTTCAGTGCGATTATTGCAGGCTTTTTGAGACATCCATTAGGATATTACTATTGGAATTTCTTAGGTAATTTCCGGAATATCGTTTGGGAATATTTTTCGCATTTTTTGCACTAGGAAGTTCGGAAAAAAAATTTTCCTGCCTACTGTAAATGAAAAAAATTCTTTTTCTTGGTAATTTTGAATTACTATAGTTGTAGTTGTAGTATAGTTGCAATAGTCGTTATAATAGTTATAGTGCTTCTAAAATTTGAAGTGTTTTTGGAAAATAATTTAATTTTAATTTAATTTCAAACAAAAAACATATTGCAAACAAAAAAAATATTTTAATGAAAAAAATATTTTAAAGAAAAAAATATTTCAAACAAAAAAAAATATTTTAAAGCAAAAAATATTTCAAACGAAAAAAATATTTTAAAGAAAAAAATATTTCAAACAAAAAAAATACTTCAAGCAAAAAAATATTTCAAACATAAAAAAAATATTTTAAAGAAAAAAATATTTCAAACAAAAAAAATACTTCAAGCAAAAAAAATACTTCAAGCAAAAAAATATTTCAAACATAAAAAAAATATTTTAAAGAAAAAAATATTTCAAACGAAAAAAATATTTTAAAGAAAAAAATATTTCAAACATAAAAAATATTTGATACAAAAAAATTATTTCAAAGAAAAAAAAATAAAAAATATTTCAAACTAAAAAATCAACAGGCATGTTAGTCAACTGGATAAGGAAGAACGAGACGCATCCAGTGGAAGGATTTATGGCGCAGGCTAATCTCAAGGATAAAAAACCCACAACGAATGCTGGGAGTCAATTATTTCAACTTGTTACGCCCGGTCACATTAGTAAACCCTTCATTGTTCCCTCAAATTATGTACCTTTAAAAAATTCCAACGACGCTGTGGGAATGCTTTCGCAACCAACATTTTCCGCTCAATGTTTTATAACTCGTGCCGATCACCATGGTAATCTCGTCGATGTAAATTAACGCCCTTTTTCCAATTTTTTTTTTTTTTTTTGATAGACGGCTTATAATTTTCATACTTTTTCCCAAGCCTGTCACTCATACAAGTCATTATTCTAGGATTTAAAGATATTCTCTTCCCTTTTTCATTTTTCTTTTCTCTTCCCCAACAAGTTTCTCGTAAGATTTTTTTTCCCCTTTCTTTTCACTTTTGTGTAAAATCATTTTGCATGAAAAAAAAAATATTAATAGTGTTTTTTTCTAGTTGCAATATTGCAAAATTTAATTAACTTCTAAAAGAGGGATTTCTGTGAAAATTAAATTATTATATAGAAAAATGTCAGACGTTTAATTAGAAATCTAATTACTCTATAACGGGAAATATTGGAGAATTTTATTAATTCTGATTATGTAACAATTAAAAATGTAATTAGAAATAAAAATGTTTTTTAATTTTAATAAAATTCAATTTTGTCCATTTTTTAGAGGAAAAGAATTGTTTTCTTTATTCAGTGTAATTTTACTCACTATTTGAATAGGGATTCTTTTTTATTAACAAACATCTTTTTTTTTTTAAATGTAGATAATTAATCAAGAAGAAAAAATATTTTTAAATTGTTAACTGCAGCAGTGGAAAATTGAATTAATTTTTTATTGTCATTAATCATTTGCTATTAATTACTAGATCAACCATAAATGTCAATCAGTAATAATTGTTGCATTAATTAAGTATTAATTTTAGAACTAAATTACTTATTGATTTTTAATTACTTCATTTAATAACTATTTATAAGTATTAAGTATTGCTTTAATTAATTATTAAACATTAGCTAATTATTAGTTATGAATTATGTATTACTTCATTAATTAATTACTTCATTAATTCTCAATTTCATTAAGTAAAAAAAATAATTATTCATTAATTACTCAATTATGAATTATTAATTAATTAGTTACTATTGGTTTAATTATTTTAATTAAATTTATTTAACAATTAACAATTAATTATTCATTAATTACTCAATTATGAATTATTAATTAATTAGTTACTATTGGTTTAATTATTTTAATTAAATTGATTTAACAATTAACAATTAATTATTCATTAATTACTCAATTATAAATTATAAATTAGGAATTATGAATTATGAATTATGAATTATTAATTAGGAATTATGAATTAATTAATTAGTCACTATTGATTTAATTACTTTAATTAAATTGATTTAACAATTCACGACTTGCATTTATTAGTCAGTAATTATTCGTTTAATTAGTTATTAGCGTAATTATTATAATTGTCCGTCTAATTAGTTACAAAAATTACTAATTAGTTATTAAATCACTAATTTAACTAATTATTAACATAAATATTAATTATTACCTTAATTCCTGAGTACTTGCATCAATTAATTGTTTAAATAATTTTTTTTAAAGAACAAAATATTCAAGTGATAAAAATAATTTACGATTGTGACGAGAGTGTAAAAAAATGAACTAATGTACGAAAAAAAAATTGAGTCGAAATAAAGAAATGTTACAAAAGAGAAATTATTTTTCACATTTGTCAAGAGCTTTTATTATTCATTTACAAAATAACGCTGGATGCGCGAACAATAATAATGGGAGGAATATATTTATATATTTATATATGTATAGTGTATAATTATTAGTAAAATAATAAAGAACGATAACTATAACTATATAATAATTAATAATAATTAATAATAATTAATAATAATTATAATAATAATAATTATAATAATTATAATATACAAGATAGTAGTCGTACGATGATTATAAAGTGCGACAAAAATACTTCACAAATTTTTTTTCTTCTTTCATTTTTCGAGGCCTGAGGAAAAATATTTACTTTCGGTAAAAGTGGCGTTTGGAAATTAAAAACAAAAAAAAATCGCATTTTACCAAAAATAAACTTACTATTTCAATTATAATTCTCTTTACTTTCGAAAGAGAGTAGTGAGTGCAATTGCGCTCGATCGAAATTTTTTTTTGACCTTCTCTTGTCATTCCGTAAAAGATTTAAAAAAATCCAAACGAAAATTGCGCCTTTATTTTTGTTCTCGCGATGTTTGAATAGATTCGAAAAAAAATTATTATGTTCTGTGATTGAATAAATAATTATTTAGCAATAAATCATTATTTAGCAATGAATAAATAATTATTTATCAATAAATAAATAATTATTTATCAATAAATAATTATTTGGCAATAAATAAATAATTATTTATCAATAAATAAATAATTATTTATCAATAAATAAATAATTATTTATCAATAAATAAATAATTATTTATCAATAAATAATTATTTGGCAATAAATAATTATTTAGCAATAAATCATTATTTAGCAATGAATAAATAATTATTTAGCAATAAATAATTATTTAGCAATAAATCATTATTTAGCAATGAATAAATAATTATTTAGCAATAAATAAATAATTATTTAACCATTAATAAATAATTATTTAACCGTTAATAATTATTTAGTAATAAATAATTATTCAAATATTAACAACAAATGTTTGTAATCAATTACTAAAATCAATAAAACAATAATTATTTTTTTGAAACTATTAAAATTTCCACTTCTTCTGAATATTTTTTTTGCAATTATAATAGAATTATAATTGTACAATATTATTATAATCATAGTTTTCATTGTTTTAGAATTGTAACGTTAAATAGTTTATTAATAATACTTATTAATAAATAGTTTATTTATAATTATAATAGTTTTGTTTTGGAATTATAATGATAAATTATAATTTCCATTTATTTGGTTTACAATAATAGTAATAATAATAATAATAATATATTACAATTATAATAATTACAATTTTCACCACTTTAGAATAACAACAAATTAATAAAATAATTGATGATAATAATAAAAAGAGTGTAAAAAATATTTTCCTGTAATTATAATATTATAATTATTAATATAATATTTGATATTAATATATTATATTAATACATTATATTATTATAATATAATATTATATTTGATATTAATGTATTATATTAATATATTATAATACTATAATATAATATTATGATCATCATTTTTATTCATCTCCATTAAAATAACAATAGCAGTAATAAAAAGTGGAGCTATAAAAAATAATTCATCAAACGATAAATTATTTTCAACGGAGGAAATCAAGAGAAAAATACGAATAAAAGTGGAAGATTTCCCTCCCGAACGAAAAATAAATCGCGAGAACAAAAGTGATGGCAAATCACGATTTTGTTTTCAGTTTGCCCTTTTAAAAAGGATCTTGTTTTTCTTGTGAATCTCGCGTAATACTGAACAATCGCTTTCTTCGAGATATTATACTAAGCCGCCTACAATAATCATAACGATAATTACAATAATACGCAATATAGTTAGAAACGGATAATATTTTTTTTTCATAATGATAATAAACTGACGTCATCGTCATTTTTTTTTTTTGTCTCAAATCATTTTTTTTTTTTCATTTTGTCTTCTATACATAAAACTCTCTGCTCTTATACATATTATATATTCATATAAATCTAAATATAATATGTATTTATAATGATCATATATTTATATATATTTATATATAATATATTCGTTCTAACGCAAGAAATAACGTTCACACATTTTTTTTTCGCTCGCTCTCTTTCTCTCATCGCATTGAATACAATAAATTTTTTATTATTTATTTTTTTTTAAATTTTATTCATCTTTTTTTTTTTGTTCTTTTTTTCATTTCTACTTTTCTCCCATTTTTTCTTCTCTTCCTTCCCCGAAAAAAATGTTTTTTGTTTACTTTTCCCTGATTCTTCCATTTTTTTTTTATTAATTACATGTTTTATAATTATTATTGACAAACAATTGAATAAAATTGTTTTTATAATAACTGAATGGAGAATGAATTATTATTTTTTTGTTCACTATACAATGAGACTAATTTTATTATTCTACTCTCGTTTCCACAATATTCTTTTTGCGATCGGAATTTTATTTTCTGAATAAAATCAGATTTATGGGCGGTTGTTTTTATTTTTTTTTTTTTGCAATTTTTTATTTTTTTGTCAACAAAAACGAATCACGTCGCAGGAAATTTTGTTTTTGCACCGGAATTTTCATTCAAAAATTATTTTCTTTTTGGAATTAAGAAAAAAACTTTCTTTTGACTAAAATTGTTTTAAAGAATTGTCACTTCATCGGAATTCTTTTTCTATTTTTCAAAAAAAAAAGTTTTTTGGAATTAAAAAAAAGGTTTCTTTTGAAATCAAAGAATTTCAAACAATTTGTCACTGTTCACATTTAGTAAACAAAGTATAATTATTATAATTATTTTTAAAAAAAATTAATTAAATTAATAACAATTGTAAATTATGTTTATTTATCAATATTCAACCTATTTTTAACAATCGAAATATTATCAATGATTTAACTGGAAAATAATTGTTTATAATTATTTGATAATAAATTTTTTACTAAATGATTAAGTTCTTGTGAATAAATTTTTAATAAATATTTGGTTTTTTAATAAATTTTCAATAAATATCTAGTTTTTTAATACATTTTAAATAAATGTTTAAATTTAAAGTAAATTTTTAATTTTTAAATACATCTGGAATAAATGTTTAATAAATGTTTAATAATTTGTTAATAATTTTTTTCTAAATGTTCAATTCGTTAATAAATTTTTTTTTAATAAAACTTTCAATTTCTAATAGATTTTTTATAAATTTATAATTCAATAAATTATTATTGACGAATATTCAATATTCATTAAATAATAATACAAAAATTTTAATATTGTTAAAAAAATTGAAAAAAAAATTTTTTTCTCTCTTTCTCTCTTTTTCTCTGTCTTCTCTATTTTTTTTCTCTTTCAATTCAGAGTTCTGCCCTGAAAGGTAATAGATCATATCTTTGTTTCTCATCTTTTTGCTCTCTACTATTCCCTATGACATTTAAAATTGTGATATTTCTCACGCAGTCACTCAATTGCATTCAATGTTTGAGCGAAGAATTGATCAAATATCGAATTATTAAAATATAAAGTCAATATTTTCTGAATAATAAATAATAAAAATTAAAATTAACTTAAAATTTTTTTTCAGTATTTTTATTTTTTTTGGGGGGGAGAGGGTTAAAAAAAATTGCGACGTGGCTTCATAAAAAAATTTCTTCTAAATTAAAAAGCGTTTTTTCTCTTCAGTTTTTTGAAATTTAACAATATTTTTAATTTTTCTTTATTTTTTTTTTTGTAAAACATTTAATAAACATCACAGAAAGGCCTATCGAAATCAGTGGAACTTTGACAATTCACAACTCTTCTTTTTTTTGTTATTAATATTTACATGAGCTTTTGGGGATAAATTATAGACGAAAAAATTTTGTATTCAATTAAAAAGATTAAAAAAATAATTTAAAAATTGTTTAAAAAAATTATTGTTCAATTAAATGTGTATTAAAAAATATTAATTAGGTAAAGAAAATTGTTTTTCAATATAAAAAAATTTGTTTTTATTTTTTCTTTTTAACACGAATTTTTATAAATAAATAAAAATAATAAACGGTTGACGAAAAATTTTTTCTAATTGAAAACTATTTATAAAGGAAAAACGACTTTAAATTAAAGCTTTTTTATTAACAAAACATTTTTTTTAACTAAAAGTATTTCTTCAATAATTCATTTTATATTTTAAAAAATAGTTAAAATGGTTTTTAAAAATCTTTTTCAATTGTTGAATATAAAAAAATATTTTTTCCTTAAATAAACAATCTTGTTAATTGAAAAGAAAATACAATAAACAGTTTTAATGATTTTGAAAATTAACGAAAAAAATACTTTAAAATAAATCAGGAACTTATTTTCACTTCTTCAGAAATTTCACTTCTAACAAAAATAACAATTTTTCAAAATGCCGAACTATTGAAAGCAAAAGAAAAACAATTTTTAAAAAATTAACAAAAACTGTTTATTTGTTTCTCTAATTTAAATTTAGAGACGAGTTGCATTTTTTTTCAAAATAAATTCTTTTGATGTTAAAACAATTAAAAACAATTTTTTTCGTAAATATTTTAAATATTCTTTTGAAAACATTTTACCGCAAATATTTTTAATATTTTTCAAAATATTTTAAATATTTTAAATATTTTAAATATTTTAAATATTTTTAAAATATTTTTCAAAATATTTTAAATATTTTAAATATTTTTAAAATATTTTTCAAAATATTTTAAATATTTTAAATATTTTTAAAGTATTTTTCAAAATATTTTACTGTAAATATTTTAAATTCCTTTTTTTCCTATATTTTTAATATTTTTTCTAAAACAAAAATTTAATAATCTTTTTTTCTTTCATGAATACAATGGAAGCCTAGTGTTTTTTTTGCATTATGGGAAGCATAATTTACAAATGGAGATAATTTTTTCTTGTTTTCTGAAATCGATTGCCTGTGAGCTTCTTTTATTTTTTTATGAGCTTATCTCGATTTTCTTTATTTTCTTTTTTACCTACATAGGTCAATAACAATAGTATTATTTTAGTAATTTTTTTAAAATTTTTCATATATATAATATAATATCTGTTTTTAATACGTAATATTGATTCGCAATTGACTCTATGATTTTTTTTTATTCATTTATATTTATATATAATAATATATTTATTTATGGTATAGGTATCGCAATGAGCTATTTCCTATTTTTTAGTTATTTTTTTTTAATTTTTTATTTTCATTCCGGACTGTTTTTTTTCACTCTCACTTTCACATTCTTGCTCACACTTTCTTTATCGTTCCGGATAGGGAATTTTTTTTAAAATTTGAAGAGAGAAAAAAAGAATAATCTTTGAAAAAAGGAATTTTCAAAGTAAAAAAAAATTATCAGAAAGTGTAGAAAATTTTGAGAGAATTTTTTTTTAGGGAAAATAGAAGAGAGAGTAAAAAGTGGAAATAGAATTTTCCGGTTGAAAAATTTTTTTCTTCCTATATTTACAATTATTTTTTTTTTATTTTTTTACCAAGGCCCTATTTTACTTTTTTTTCAATTATCAACTAGTTTATATTCTAAGAAATTTTTTCTATTTTATAGCTACTTTACTTTTTACACGAATTTATTAAAAACTGTTCTTTTTTTTGTCTGATAAAAATTTGATGAGAAATTTTTCTTATTTTCGAATCTAACATTTCTTTTTTTTTTTGTTTCACTTGGCGAAATCATTGAAATAAATTATTTTCTATCGTTATAAATATGTATCTATATATATATTGCGATAGAATATTTCAATGGCCTTCATGATTGTCGATTCACATTATAATTTGTCGTGTTAACTTTCAATTGTTTGGTCTTGAGGAAATGAAAATATGTCGATTGACTAACAACTGCTAATTTTACAACATAACTCGTCAGATTTTATCTCTCCAAATTAAAAATTAAAAGAATAATTCTTCAACTAACGTCAAAAGTAATAATTGATTATTAATTTTCAATTATCATTCGTTTAACATTTGTAATAATAGAATTAACTTTTTTTAATTGTCTTATTCGATTTGTTAATCGTTTGTTGTATACGTGTTTTCACGCATTCATTTAGAAGAAAAACAATAATTAAAATTGTCAGAAAAATAATTTCAAAAAATAATTAAAAAAAAACAAAAAATATAATAAAGAATTAGGAAAATAATTAAAAAACAGAAAAAATATAATAAATAGTTTAGAAAATAATTAAAAAAACAAAAAAATATAATAAATTAAAATAAAAATAATTAAAAAACTAAAAAAAATTTTGATAATAATAATAAAATAAAAATAATCAATTTTTTACAAATTTCTTTTACAATTTTTCTTTATAAATTTTTAAAATATAAAAAACGGAAAAGAAATCAAATATTGACGTTGAAATGTATATCAAAGAATTCTCTTTTATTTAAATTATTTTTCCCTCAAAAAAAAATTTTACGAGCAACTCTCGTAAATTCTTTTTAAATAAAAAAAATAAATTTTTTTTCCTTAATTCTAGAAAACTGTCATAAAAGGAGAACATTTTGTTTGATCGAATTTAGGATCAATGGCTTCCAAATGCGCGAGGATTGTGACATTTTTTTCTGCTTGAACAAATAACTGACATTGAATGAACGAGAAAGTGATCTGAAAATAAAAATCAATATTGTGTTCCTCGCTTCATAGGCATCAACAATTCAAAGACAATTTATTATGAAATTGGGAGAAATAAATGTATTTTTATTTCGAAAGAAATTAAACGTTTCGTTATGGAAAAAAAATATTTCAACAATAGAACACAATACACCAAGACGTGTTTATTTATTATAAATGCTCAGTTAGAGAAAAAAAAACAATTGGAGAAATTGAAAATCTAATTTCTCGCTAATATTTTTTTGCCTAAAAAAAAGTATTTCTACATTTTTTTTTGTTTGGAAATTATTGCAAATTATCGCAAATTATTACAAAATATTGCAAATTATTGCAAAGCAATGTTAAAAAAAATTATATTTTCTAAACGTTTGGAAAAAATGGCAAAAAATTGTATTGTTAAATCTTTGACAGAGACATTAATTTATATTGTAAATAAATTTATAAATGAAAAAATTATTTAGTAAAGAAATTTATAAGTAAAAAATTTATTTAGTAAACAAATTCATAAATAAAAAATTTATTTAGTAAAGAAATTAATAAATACGATATTTAGTAAACAAATTTTCAAATACAAAATTTTCTTAATACTTTCATATTTTATAAGGAAACAATTTATTTAGAACATTAATTTATAAATAATTTATTGTATAAATAAAAAAAATTATTTAGTAATTTTTATGAATAAAAAAATTATTTTTAGTAAATTAATTTTTATTGTATAGATGAAGAAACTTATTTAGTAACTTTTATAAATAAAAAAATTATTTTAAGTAAATTAATTTTTATTGTATAAATGAAAAAACTTATTTAGTAACTTCTATGAATAAAAAAATTATTTTGAGTAAATTAATTTTGTTTATATCTCGTTCCAAATGTAAATAAAAAAATAATAATAATATTTATCCAGTAAATAAACAAATTAATTAATTTACCACCCAATTTATTGACAATTTTGCAAAATTTGGAAGCCATTTCGCAAAATTCGTTAACGTCCCCAAATATTCTTATAAAAATCACCTTAATTATTATAATTATTAATAATAATTATTTTTTTTAATTATAATGGAATTTTCTACATTGTATATCTTGCTTTCTCATGTATGTGTGTTTATGTTGTGTACAGCAATACACAGTGAAAAATGCATCTCATTCTGAGAGATAGAGAAAAGAGAAAGACAGTTTTCATGCAAGAGAAAGAAGATAATAATAAATTCTAATTATAGAAAACGAGAGTAGAATTTTTTTTTCAATAGAATTTTTATTTGTATGGAAGAGAAGATTTTTGTAAGATCACTAAAGCGACTAATAGTGATTATCAGAGGCGGACTGTTTGAAATTTATTTTTACGCCTCTCAACAAATTAAAAATTCGTATTTTCGATTTATTTCTTTTTTCCTTCATTTTTTTTCGTAAATAATTTTTTTTCACTGATTTTCCAAAGAGTAAATGAACTTTTTGTTTATGAATATTTTCCCATGAAAGTTAATGTTTTTAAAATAGAAGAAAATAAATTAATTTTAATTTTTTATTCAATAAAGTAATTTTATGAATTAATTTAACGAGATTATTCAATAAATTACTTTATTTTTTTAACAAAATCAAATAATTTCAATTAACTCAATTCATTTTTAAAAATTTATTATTTTTATTTTTGTTTAATTAAAAAATATGTTCTGTACAAAATTTGCTAAGTAATTAAACAAATAAAGTTTTTATTTATTATAATAGTTAATTTTGATTTTAATTAATTAAATTAAGTTTTAATTAGGTGAATTAAAAAAAGTTAATATTGTCAATAATAAAAGTTGCTAATAATAATAAAAATATTAATAATAATAATAATAATAATAATAATAAACAAATATTTTAATTTGTTTCTAAAAAATAGATATTTTTTAATAAATTATTATTCTTAAAAAAATGGAAGAATCTAAAAAATCACCTGCATTATTGCCTTTTACGATTCCAATTCTTATGTAAAAAAAATATTTCTTAATGCAAATCAGAAAATTTACTCCCGAACCTATTTTCAGCTAAAAATGTTTTATTTTCCTACTAAGTATTTAAGTAAACAGTTCAGATTGAAATTTTACGACTCTTAAGTTTTTAATTTCAATTTCAAAATTTAGAAAGTAAATTATTTCATATATTATACCGTTTATCGAAAAGAATGTAAAACGTGTGAAATAATTTTTTACTACGGTTCATATTTTATGTAATACTTTTTTTTTAGTAAATTGGAACATTTTTCGAGTTTTATCTTTTCGAAACAAATGATTAAACTGCATTAAGTATTAAAAATAATATAAAAATAAAAATTTTGTTTCAATTTAATATTTTTTTTCATTAAAAATAAAATTAAATTAAAATTTTATCTTTTTTACAAGAAAAATTCTATTTTTCATTACAATAAAAATTGTAATTATAATTTCAATAACAATTGCCACTAAATATTTATTTTCCTTTTTACGAATTTTATCAATAAAGGAAATGGAAAATAAATAGTGATTATTGAATTACTTTTTTTAATTTTTATCAAAATAAAATTTGACTAAACTTGAAAATTTTTTTTTCGCAACTGCAAATTTTTCTGCAAATTTTTTTTTTGCAGTTTTTAATTAATTTGGTAATTATTACTTTTACTTAGTTTGTAATTTGTTGGAATTTATAATTTTTTTTCCATTTCAAATTTTATTTTTACAATTACAAATTTTTTTTGAATTAAAAGTTTCATTTACAGTTTCAATTTTTAAATAAGTTTAAAATTGTAATTTCATCTCAATCGTGAATACAATTACACTGATTGTAATAATTAAATTTGAAATTGAAATTATTCTTAAAAAATAATTTTCAAAATTGTATTTTTCAATTTTTTCAAAACTTTTTTAAAAATAATAAATAAAAATCGTGAAATTAAACATGAAAAATTGAATTTTTAACGAAAATTTATATTGATAGTAAAAGTAAATATTCGACTGAAATTTATTTTTTGGGAGTAAATTTTCTTTTAGATTTTAATAAAATAATTTGTCAAAAAAAAAAATAAATAAAATACAAAAAATTGATCGTATTTTACTATTTTGTATGATGACTTTTCCCCACTCTCCTTAATTCTGAGATGAGGACCCCTGAGATTTTTTTTTTAAAGAGCCTGAGAGAATTTTATTTTACTTTTATTTTTTTTTATAAATCCAGTCCACCTCCGGAAGTTGTTCTGCAGTAGTACTATAAATATAGGCCGATAAATTATTCGTGTGTGAATATGGAAGCGTTGTTTAAAAGTCAATGAGGCTCTATTCGTTGAAATGGATTTCGAAGATTTGAGTCGAAAAGGAAGACAAGAGAGAAATTGGTACGAATGTAGATTAAACGTTATCTGTGAAAGAAAAGATACATCGATTTGTGAAAAAAAAAATTGAGAACAGAAAAAATATAGTAACACACTCAATCGTGCACACACATAGATTTTTTCAAAAATTCAATGACGATTTTTAATAATGAAGTTCTTCATATTCTGTCGATTGTGTTTTTGGAATTTGCAAATTTATTTATTTATATTTGTTCTTTTTTCCTGAAATTGGTAATTTTTTAATGTAATTGGCATTTTTTTCGTAGTTTGCAATTGTTTGTTAAGTAAATTGTTTGTTAGGTAAATTGTTTGTTATATTTACAACTGCTTTTTTAACTCAAAAAAAATAATTTTCGGTAAATTTAAGTCGAAAAATTTATCTTTCATTTACTTTCAGTCAAAAAATATTTTTTTCGTTTAATTTAAGTAAAAAAATATATTTTTCATTTAATTTAAGTCAAAAATAATTTTTTTCGGTTAATTTAAGTCAAAAAATGTTTTTTTTATTTAATTCAAGTCAAAAAATATTTTTTTCGGTTAATTTAAAACAAAAAATTTATTTTCCATTTAATTTAAGTCAAGAAATTTATTTTTAATTTCATTTAACATAAAAAATGTCTTGCAATTACAAATTCGTTTGCAATTGAAAGTGTTTTTTTACTTCAAATAACAAACATTTTTTATTATTATTTATTGTAATTTTTTATAGCAATTTCAATTTTTCATTGCAATTACAATTGAGAATTTTTTTTAATATAATTCATTTTCAATTTCACATTTATTTGCAATTTGAATTTGTTTGCAATTTTTTATTTTGTTTTGCAATTGGAAATTTATTTTACAACTACAAAATTTGCTTCCAATTAGAATGTGTTTGGAATTAGATATTTTGCAAAAAAAAATTCACTTTCAATTCAAATTTGTTTATAAACTTTTATTTTGTTTGCAATTAGAAATTTATTTTGCAATCATAAATTCACTTTCAATTAGAATTTGTTTTCAAATTTTCATTTTGTTTGCAATTAAAAATTTATTTTGCAATCATAAATTCACATTCAATTAGAATTTGTTTTCAAATTTTCATTTTATTTGCAATTCGAAATTTATTTTGCATTTACAAATTCGCTTTCAATTCGAATTTGTTTATAAATTTTCATTTTAATTGCAATTAAAAATTTATTTTGCAATCACATTTCGCTTTTAATTAGAATTTGTTTGCAAATTTTCATTTTGTTTGCAATTAGAAAAATTTTTTCCAATTACAAATTCGTTTTCAATTCGAATTTGTTTTCAAATTTTCATTTTGTTTGCAATTCGAAATTTATTTCACAATTACAAATTCACATTCAATTAGAATTTGTTTGCAAATTTGCAGTCTAAAATTTTTTTTCCGCAGTTAGAAATTTTGCAATTTATTTCCAATTACAAATTTATTTGCAAGTTTTCAGTTACAAATTTTTTTTTTGCATTTAGAAATTGATTTAAAAGTTAAAAAATTTTTTTTTGCCGTTTCAAATTTTTTATGTTAAAGTTAGAAATTTGTTTGCAAGTTTGCAAGGTACAATTTTTTATCTTTTGCATTTAGAAAGTTGTTTGCAATTTCAACTTTTTGTTTTGCAATACAAAATTTTGTTTTGCAATAGAAAAGTTATTTTTGCAATACAAAATTTTTTTTTGCAATATAAAAATTTTGTTTTGCAATACAAAATTTTGTTTTGCAATTTAAAAATTTTTTTTGCAATACAAAATTTTGCTTTGCAATATAAAAATTTTTTTTGCAATACAAAATTTTGTTTTGCAATATAAAAATTTTTTTTGCAATACAAAATTTTGTTTTGCAATATAAAATTTTTTTTTGCAATACAAAATTTTGTTTTGCAATTAAAAAAATTTTTTTTTGCAATACAAAATTTTGTTTTCGATTCATTATTCACCATTTCCTCACCAATTTACATTTTATTTACAATTGAATAAAAAACTGAAAACAATGAAGAAATTCTCATTTAAAAATCATCACTGAACAAAACACGCAAAATTTTCCTATACATTCCACTTTTTTTTTTTTTTTTTTGTTTTGTCAGTCAATCTTGATATCAATAAGCCTCGTCGAAATGCGAGATAGAAATTAGAAGCACCTCGGATTTATCGAGGATTATAATAATAATAATAAGTTTCACACAAATCGCAACAGCTAGAAATCTTACATGTGTACATATTATGTATAGTATGTGTAATATAGATTGTATGATACAGATAGATATAGAACTACGAAGGTACACAAATCGCTATAGGTACAAATTTTTTTTTTTGTCAAATATTTTTATCTAGTAAAAAAGAAAGAATATTAATTACAACAGTGATAAGAAGAAGAAGAAGAAGAGTAGTAATAATAATTTTAGTAGTAATAATTAATAAACAAGAATAATTATTAGGAGTCATTGTTTAAGAGATAAGAAAAATATTGTTTGAGGAATAACAAAAATATTTTTTGTATGTATAAATATATAATATACAGTAAAACGTATATTATAATATATAATATTATATAATATAATAATAATATTATAATAATAATAATAATAATAATAATAATAATAATATAATAATAATAATAATTATATACTGTAATATTATTATTATATTATCATTATTATTATTATTATTATTATTATTATTATTATTATTATTATTATTATTATTATAATTATTATAATTAATATGTTTCATACTGTATATTATATACAGTAAAACGTATATTATATATAATATATAATTACATGCGTGCCAGATAGCAAGTATAATGCAGCAAGCTTGCCGTAAGCTTGCCATAAACTTGTCGCAAGCTTACCATAAGCTTACCGCGTAAACTTGCTGCAATATTGCCTTTAAGCTCACTTTGCAATTTCTCACAAGCTTCCTGTAACGTTACCTGCTATCTGGACCCAAATATGGAATATTAATTAATTAATATTTTATTAATTATAAAAATATCACTTATTCGTAAAAAAAAGATTCAAAATTAAAATAAAGATAAGTGACGTCAGTAATTAGAATCAATGCAGAGAGATATGATCGGCGATATAAAAAAAATATAAGAGAGAAAAAAAATGACAATAAAAAATTTTCTTCGATCAATTTCACTTTCTAGTGCGAGAATGATTTCTGATTGTGCAAACGAGAATTGATTTAAATCAAGTCCCACTCGACAATTAGATATTCGCTGTGCACCCATATTATCATTATCATTATTATTATTATTATTAATTAGCCAATTGCTCCACGAACTTTAAATGACTTTCCCTTTGAACTCGAAAGATAAGTTTCTTGTTTTTTTCGCATCTATTAAATTTCTAGATTTTTTCTATACGATCTCTAGATTTCTACAGGGTTCCGTACTTTTTTTTCTAAAGGTTCGATACTTTTCTAGAGTTTCTACAATTTTCTATGGGTTCTATAGGTTCTATACTTTTCTGCAGTGTTTATAGGTTCCGTAGATGTCATTCTTTCTGCAAATTTTATAGGTCCCATAGATTCTATAGGTTCCACAGCTTCTATAGTTTCTATAGGCCTCTTAGCTTCTAAATATTTTAGTTTCTATAGGTTCAGCAGTTTCTTTAGTTTCCAGATTCTATAGATTCTGTCGATCTCATAGTTTTTATAGGTTCTAATGTTTCTATTGATTCTATAGGGCTTTCGTTTTTACGGATTTCATAGTTTCTATCATTTCCATAGATTCTATAGGTTACGCAGTTTCTATAGTTTCCACAGATTCTATAGATTCCACAGATTCTATAGATTTCACAGGTTCTGTAAGTTCTATGGATTCTATAGATTTCATAGATTCAATAGATCCCACAGTTTTTATAGATTCTATAGATCTCACAGTTTCTATAGATTCTATAGATCTCACAGTTTCTATAGATTCTATAGATCTCACAGTTTCTATAGATTCTATAGATCTCACAATTTCTATAGATTCCAAAAATTTTATAGGTCCCATACAGTTTCTATGGAATTTACAGATACTATAGGTTACATTTTCTCAACAGAACTATAGGTCTCAGTCCCTATAGGTTTCCTATGGTATTCAAAAGTTTTTACATAGTACTCTATGGTATTTCATAGAACTCTCTGGGTGTTCTATATAATATTCCTAGTTCTTAGTTCTATAAAATTTGTTATTTGTTTGTAGTTTCCGATAGAGGTTTTCTAATTTTTTATAGCTTTTGTAATTTTCTATAGATTCTAATATTTTGCTATGGGTCCCATAGTTTTCTATAGTTACTCATAGTTTTCTACAGTTTCCATTGTTTTATCAGGATTTTCATTCTTATCTCAGCTTTCATAATTTTTTTTGCACAATATATTTTATATTATCCTGTGAAATGTACAGTCTTCTATAACAACTATAGAATTCTATAATAATTATATCATATATTATACAATTCAATAGAATATAGAATCTGTAGTTTTCTATATTTCTCATAGATGATTATAAATTCTATAGGTTTCGATAGATACTATAATAACCTATAGATTCTATGGTTTCTTGTAGATACTATAATTTTCAATAGATTTATGGTTTTTTATAGAGTCCATAGTTTACTACAATGCTTAATTTTTTCTATGGGTTTCTATAGATTCTATACATTACTATAAAGATTTATAGTATTCTATAAATTACTGTAATTATTATATAGTATTCTATAGATTACTATAAAGATTATATAGTATTCTATAGATTACTGTAATGATTATATAGTATTCTATAGATTACTATAAATATTATTCAGATTTCTATAGATTCCATAGCTTTTATAGATTCTATAGTTTACTATAAGGATTATAAAGATTTTTCAGATTTCTATAGATTCTGTAGATTCTTGTGAATTCTATGATGATTTAGATTCACGGTTTTCTATAAATTCTGTAGTTTTCTATAAATTCTGTAGTTTTCTATAAATTCTTTAATGGTTTATAGATTCTATGATTTCTCATGGATTCTATAATTTACTATGGATTCTATCGTTTATTATTGATTATACATTTCTTATAGATTCTATAGTTTTGTATAGAATCCATGGTTTTTCACGGATTCTATGGTTTTTTAAAGATTCAATATTTTCTACAGATTCTATAAGTTATACAGATTTTCAAAGTTAAAAAATCTTTATAGTTTTTTATAAATTCTATTGTTTCATATAGGCTTTTATAGTTTTCTATAGACTCTATAAATGTCTGTAGATTTTACAATTTCTTATTAGTTGTCATAATTTTTCACAATTTCTTTAGTGTCTTCTATAGTGTCTTTTAAAGTTGTCAATGTTATCTATACTTTCTATAGTGTTCTATAGTTTCTATTGTTTTCTATAAATTCCATAGTTCTCTGTAGATTTTATATTTCCCTATAGATTTCTATATTCCCTTATAGATTCCCTTATAGTCTTCTATAGATTCTACAAGTTTTCTCTAAATCTTATACTTTTTTTGGTATAAAATCCACTTTCTCAAATGTTGAAATAATTTTACCCATTATGGATTCTATAACTTTCTCTCTGTATAGATTTCTATCGTTTCCTATAGTTTTTATTCCACAATGTTTACTAAAATTTTCTAATTTCTTTTTTTTTGCTCTACGATGATAAGAATTTTTTTTTGTTATTTTACCCCCATAAGAAAGTCCCTCAAGTTCGGTGCAGAAATTTATTTACTTTTTTTTATAAAGATTAGTTTATAATAAATATGTGGATCGCCTTAGGATCCAAGTGTACTATTTTCTTTTTCTTCATCTCTTTTTTTCTGTAATTGATCCCACAGAATAATTGTTTTTACATCTAGGCACAATTCCTAATGATTGTTTTGGGCGATCTTGTGCGTGATGAAATTAATTCAAATAAACATGTCTTGCATTTGAAAAAAATATTGTTATATGAATAATAGTAAAGTAATTAAAATAAAAATTATTTAACAAAATGTTTAGTTAATTGTTCGTAAATAATAACAAGAATTATTAATTATTCATATTAACTAATTAATTAATTATTAATATTAACCTATTAATTAATTATTATTATTAACTAATTATTTAATTAATTATTCATTAATATTAACGAAAATATTAATTACTTTTTCGTTAATAATAGTGGAAATTATTAATTAATTTTTATTATTATTATTATTAATTAATTAGTGACAAATTTTAAATGTAAAAAATTACAATTCTGCTTCTATTACTAATTACATGAATTATAATAAATATTTATTTATCGTTGAATTTTTTTCAATTTTTAATTTAATTTATTATCAAATCAAAAAAAAATAATTTTCAAATTTTTAACCAAATGAAAAATAAAAAAAATATGAAAGACATGTTTATCTGAATTAGCGAAAAAAATGTGAATTTCTCTAAGACTCATTTAGTCAGTCGATTAGAGATTGATAATCAGGTAAAGAGACAAGGCAGGTTAGATATTTTACGAGGTACACTCGCATTCGAAGATTTTCATTTTTTTTTGCAGGCTTCGCGCTCACTGCGCTCTTATATAAATTTTTTTCTTTTACAATTATAAAAATTGCTAATATTACTCGTCTTCTGATCTAAGAAAAATTTTTAAATAATAAGAAATTAAGCTTAGAGAAAATTACATATTTTAACTATCATCCAATAAATATTTATTTCCGTAAAATAAATTTTTTATCTTGCAAAATATTGTCACGTAATGTTGCGAATTTTGAAATATTAATTATAAAACTTCGGTTAATGGAATTAATTTTTAAGAAACATATTTTAAACAATTGAATAAATTTAAATTTGCTAATTCATAAATTTCGTAATTAATAAATTCGACAATTTATAAAATTTACAAAATTCATAATTAATAAATTCGCTAATTTTTAAATTTGCTGTTCGATAAATTTTCTAATTGATAAACTCGCTAATTAATAAATTGTATAATTAACAAATTTGCTAAATAATAAATTCGCTAATTAATAAATTCACTAATTAATAAATTCACTAATTAATAAATTTGCTAATTAATAAATTCACTAATTAATAAATTCACTAATTAATAAATTTGCTAATTAATAAATTTTCTAATTAATAAATTTCTTAACTAATAAATTTAATTAGTTTTTGCTCATCTTTTTTTTTGTCCGAAACAAAAATTCATTCGACAATAGTTTTTCAAAGAAATTAAATAATATTTCCAGTGCTCGCTATTATTAAAAAAAACAAACATTCTATTTATTAAAAAATGGTGCAAAGAGAGTAGGAAAAGTGAGGTATCAAAGGAAATGCAATAGGGAACAAGAAAAGAAAAAAAAATAGAAAACAGGCAATTTTTTTTGACAAACTTATTGTATATTTTGTTTCTTGCATTGTTTTTTTCGACAATTGGAAAAAAAACAGGAAAAATCAATTTGAAGAAGAACGTGGAAAGATTAAAAAAAAAAATTCTACACATATTCGAAAAAGTGCCAATAAGAGGTTTTTTTTTCTTTTTTGCGTATATGAAATAAAACAATAGTAGTTAAGGACTTATGAATAAACGCCAAATAGTTAATATAGTAGAATGACTAATATTACAGTAAATAGTATTTGTTTTAGTAAGAATAACAGTGGAAGAGAAGAGGATATACAATATTTTATTAAGAGTAATTGTTTTTTAATCTTTTTATAATAATAATAGTAGTACGACAAATAGAAACAGTAGAAAAAGTTTCAATATTTTCAAGTTATATTAGAAAAAAGGAAAATGAAAAAAAAATGTAGTAGTGGAACAAAAAATTGAAACTCGAAAAAAAGGCAAGGCAATTAAAATTAAATTACGAAGATAAGAATACAACAATAAGTAAAAACTAGTTTTGAATAGTAGCGAACTTGGCCTTTTTTTTGAAAGTTTTTTCTTGAACTCTCCAAGCAACACGCAAAACTAATTTCTATAAAATAAAGGCACTTAAAAAGTAAAATAATAATTGACAATTGTCGGCGATAGTAATAATGAAGAGTAAAGTACAGATAATGATATTAATAATAAAGAAGATAATAATTAATAATGATAATTAATAATAATAATTAATAATAGCAATAATAATTAATAATAATTCAATAATTAATAATAATTAATAATAATTAATAATAATAATTCGAAATAATAATTAGAAATAATAATTAGAAAAAATAATTATTAATTAATATTTAATAAGAATCATTAATTAATAATTTAATTATTAGTAATTAAAAATTATTAACAATTACAAATTATTAACAATCAAAAATTATTAACAATCACAAAATATTAATAATTAAAAATTAATAATAATTAATAATAAACGTAATAATCATAGGAATAGGAGGACGATAATAATAAAAAAAAATTAATCGAAATTATCGATAATTGTAATAGTAACAATAATAATAATTGGCGGACATTATTGATAATTATTAATTTTAGCAAATAGGCGATAGTGACAGTCACAATAAATACCGGCAAAGACGTTTGGAAAAGAAGTTCACGAATGCAGTTAACAGATTTGGAAGAGGTTTTGCAAAACAAAGAAATTTTCATTACAATCAAAAAAAGCGCAAAGTGAAAAAAAATTCGAAGCAAATTCAGACAAGAAAAAACGCCATGCAGTTTATACAAAAAGAATCGCTCACGAAATAAAGAGTTTGTATTAATTTCGTCTTCAATTCTTTATTATTAGCCGAATTAACTAAAAAAAATTTTTATAATTGTATTTGAAGAGTGTTTTCTTTTTTGACAATAATTCTCAGTTGACTAAAAGAAATTAAAAAAAAAATTTAGAAAGAAAATACAATTTTCATTACCATTGAATTTTTGTTCGATTGTAATTTTTTTTTTCAATTCTTCTCTATTTCGTGAGTTTTTTATTCAAAAGAAAATTTCTCCTTTCTTCGAAAGGAAATTTGATTTCTTAAATTCATAAAAAACGAATTAAATTTTTCAATTTAGAAAAATTTTAATGGTGTTTTATTTTCAAAAATTATTTAATTTCTTTTTTTTTAGATATAATTTATAATAAAACTTCCAAATCTGTTTTGTGCGGAAAATAGACGCACTTGGCGAAGACATAGTTCGAAAAAATTCACGGTGTATTTCTCTGTAAACACTCACACCCACACATACTCAGGTGAAAAATTTGAATCATGCATGTATTATATGTTGTGTACCAGTGTTTTTTTTTCCCGGTATGTAAAAAAATACAACGTCTCTCATTATTTTGAAACAATTTTTTTCAACTTTCAATTTTGCTTTTCTTCGGTATTATTTTTTTTAATACAAAATTTTTGAGACCAATTTAAAAAGGGAAATTTTACTCCCTTGAAAATTTTCCAGAGAAGAAAATTTAACCCCCTGGAAATTTTCGAGAAGAGAAAATTTTACCCCCTTGAAAATTTTCCAGAGAAAATTTTACCCTCTGGAAATTTTCGAGAAGAGAAAATTCTATCCACTTGGAAATTTTCCAGAGAAGAAATTTTATTCTGGGTAAAATTATTCAGAAAAGAAAATTTTACTCTGGATAAAATTTTTCAGGATGGCAAATTTTCCTCTGGATATAATTTCGACAAAAGCAAATTTTACTCTCCATAAAATTTCGAGAAAAGAAAATTTTACTCTTCTGGAAATTTTCGAAAGAAGATTTTTTTTCCTTGAATATTTTTGAGAAAAAAAATTTGTTATTGTAAAAAAAGTATTCTCGATAATGAGACACGTTGTTGAGAAAAAAAAATTGTTGACGTGCTGGAAATATATATATTTTTTTGTCTCTCTCTAGTGAGGCGTGCGTACGCGTTTTTTTTCTCAAAATTCTTCAGATGTCGACTAATCTCTAAATAACTAACTATAAGGAGCTTAAACATTAAAATGCTCGCTCTGACAATTGTTTTTTTTTTCGTAAAAAATGATTTGTCTTGCCGGAGCTGAGCTGATTGTGACTTGCAACGCAATTCCTGGCCCAATATTGGTTCATCTTTTTTTTTTATACTTTTTACTTCCTTATAACGATGGGCGAGTCGAGAAATCACTCCGATTTTTGGACCATGAAGCCTTGAAAATTTCTTCTCTCTCTTAAATTAAGAAAAAAATTTTATTAACTCAGAAAAATAATTTGAATAGAAATTAGTTTTCTTTTTCGAAAAAAAGTCATTTTTGTTCAAAAATAGTTGAAATTATTCTTTTGAAAGAGTAAAAAAAAATTTTACTTTGGAAAAATTCGAAATGGAAATAGATTTCGAAAAGAAAATGTTTTAATTAAAGATCAGAATTTAAATTGAATCGTGGGCCAAAAATCGGATGACTCCGAATTCGGAGGAGATCAAGAAGGGCGACAGGAGAAGAAAAAAAATCGCAAATAGCAAAAAAAGGAAAAAGAAAGTTCGCAAAAAATGGAAAAAGCCGAGATTTTTTTTTGTCATTGTCGATAAAGAGTGATTGTCATTTTTGACTATACACATTGAATAGTAAAGAGTTTGGTTGTTGTTGTAGTTTTTTTTTTGTTGCTTTTTTTATACTTTTTCGTAAAAAGGAGTTTCTACAATGCTAGTTTCTACTCTTATCGTTTACTCTCTTTTTTCTCGCTTATCGCACTAAATTGTTTATCTGTTAAATCTTTAATATACTTAATCGTATTATTTTATCTTATAAAGAAGGGGTTTTTCTTTTTCTCAAAATAATAATAAAAAAAATTACTTAATACTACCTATGTCTCTTTATCCTTTTCTTAAATATCGACACAGTAACACCGACGCGGAAGTAAAAGAGTTGGAAAATAATAATTACGATAAAAATTCTAAATATAACAAAGCAGAGTGAAAGATGAAACGTCAGTTTTTTTTAGATTTATCGCTAAGCTAAGACTCTTTCTCTCCAAGTTCTTATTTTTTTTCTATAAACTGCTTTTTTCGTTTTTACTCTACAAATAGTGAGGCATTTTTCCCGGATTGGAAGAATTTGCCTTTTTCCTCGAAAACGAAAAAACTACAAGTAGGAATTAAAGAAAATAGGGGGAGAAAATTTCCTTCTATTTAAAAAAAAACTCTTTCAAAATGGAAATATTTTCCCTGGAATTTCCAAAACAACGATTTGAATTATTTTCCAATTTATAAAAATTCGAAAATGAGAAAATAGGAAATTATGAGAAAAAACGGAATGAAATTATTTTCCATAATGAAATCGTTTTTTTGTCGAAGGAAAATTTAGAGAGAAAAAAAAATGATCTGGAAAATTCGAAGTGTAGAGCCATTTGGAAGATCAGACAAAAGGAAAAGAAGATCGAAATTATCCGGCACGCGTTTCTTTAACATTTTCTCTCTCTCATTTTCTCTCTGTCTCATTTACACTCGAACAATTTTTCTCTCTTTAAACACACAATCTCTCTTTCTCTCTCTCTCTTTCTCTAAACTATTTCCTGATAGGAAACGACGAATTCCCAGAATCCTAGTAAATTTAAATGCCTCTCACAAAGCACACATTCCACTCTTGATAATAAATTTCATAAACCGACGAATAGACTTGCTCGCCATTAAAATCCTTCTTCTTCTTCATTTTTACTTTATTCATTTTTTTTATCTCTTTTGAAACTCACTCCTTGTTTTATAACCCTGTGTCTAATCGAATTACAATATTTATACACAATTGTTTTTGTATATTTTTTTATTTACTTTTTTTTATTCTTGTCAATTAAAATTGTATCACGTGTGCAACTTTCGAGTATGTATTTCATTTTTTTCAATATATAGATTGTAGGCGATGTGTGTTTCGAGTGTAATAATAATTAGCCGATTTTTCTTTATTTTCACTTTTGTCACGAACATTCAAAGATTCGAAAAGATTTTTTTTTTGTGCTTCTAGTCAACAGGAGCACTTTAATTTGTCTCTCGCTATTGAATCAAATTCTCTCACTGGTCCTAATTAACCATCTTATCTTGTTTTTGTTCCGCTTTTTTCGAAATATCGCCTCTTCAATGTTTATCCGAATTTCACCGAATGAAGAGAAATTTATTTACATTTTTTCGAATACAAGAATTTTTGGATTTACTTTTTGGAGAATTACAGTTTATTTAATAGTATTAATAGTGGGACTTAAATTTACATTCACTTGGGAAAATCGAAAATTACATTCAATTGGTAAAATAAAAATTTACATTCAATTAGTAAAATAAAAATTTACTTTCAATTCCGAAAAATCGAAAATATATTTTTGTTTAATTAATGAAATTAGCATTTAAGCTTAATTTAATAATATCAAAAAAATAATACTTTATTTTATGAAATCGAAAACTTTCGACAAATTTTATTCGAATCTTAATTAGATATTAATTAAATTGTATTTTAATTTTTATTTTCTAAACATGTTTTTTGGAACTTAAAAAAATTGTTTCTTTCAGTTCGATTATATTTTTGTGTTTTATTTCATTTAATTTTATTTCTTTGGGTTCAATTTTTTTTTACTTTAACTTTTTTGACTTCGATTCTGTTTCTTTGAGTTCAATTTTTTTTCTTCAACTTTTTTTGGAGTTAAATTCTGTTTCTTTGAATTAAATAATATTTTTGCTTGGAGAAAAATGGAAGAATTTAATTTTCGGATAAAATTGAAGGGCGTCTTGTCGAGCGACGCGAAAACTTCGACATTTTATTATTTTTTTTGTGACTCATTTTATCATCACGTAATCCTAGTCTTATTCATTATCTAATAAAATATAGAACATTGGGATGCAGCCGTCGCGCAATTCCAGACACACGTGTTTACAATGCGACATATCAAATATATAGAATAGAATTAATTACAATCCGTAAATGTGTTTGTGTTTTTTTTTCACTTCCTGTTTTTAATAATTCCCCTTTTTTTCCTCTCAATAAGACCTGTTTTTTTATTTATTTATTTTTCTCATATAACTATAAATATTATTTCTTTTATATGCTCTGTAGGTCTATGCATTGTTTACTACGTGGCCAAATATTTCAGACTAGGAATTTTGAAAAAAGGAATTTTCCAAATTTCGAAATTCGATAGTCGGAATATTTTTTGTTTTTTTTTATACCATGTAGCGAGTGCTGGCTATCCCAACAATCACATCGGCCCCCCTCAACACAGCTAATGCGATAATAGACAAAATACTTTGGGATTTTTTCCTCCAAAAAATAAAAGTATGATATTTTTTCTTTTAGGGGGAAAAAGAATCTGGAAGTATTTTGATTATAATTTTCTGCTCGCGACCACTGCCCCATCATCGTTTTTTTTATCTTTCTCCTATTCTTCTTTTTTTTGGATTTTCTTTTTCTTTTTTTTTTCGGTGAAATGCAAACTGGTCACTCGAACACATATCGTTTTTATTTTATTTATTTTTTCATTTAAAAATCAGCGACTAAACGCTAATCGCAAAATCGAGATTCTACTTAATTTCTTAACACTTTTTTTTTCTTTAATTAATTCGCTTAAAGAAGACTGGCACCTGTTCCCATATATTTGATTAAAAAAAAGCCCCTTTTCACAACACTAACGGACAACGGCGACTGGCAAGAGAAAATGTATCGCGCGCACAAAAAAAAATCGCGTCGCACGGATGAAATAATGATAATCGAAAATTTCTGTCAAAAAAAATTGCGCAGGGCAGTTTTTTCCTCATTAAAAAATCGGATAATTTCTAATCGTTTTCTAATTTTTAATCTAAAGGAGTGAATTATTTTTTTTTTTGTTTAAAGACGAGCTAACCAGTGTGTTTAATTGTGATTTAGACGATAGGGCTTTGTCTCATACGAGCACTAGGCAATTTTATACAATTTATAATACTCGACGCTTAAAAACTACAATTTAAAACTGTATCAATCAATGTCTACCCGAAACACTAATAAATAATAATTGGAGAATAGAAGAAAAATTAAAACGAAAGCAAAAAAAAAGAACAGAGAAAATAATAAGGGGTAAAAATTAATCAAAATTGTGAAAAATGAGGAAAAGCGAAAAAAAATGGAAAATCTTGAAGAAAAGAATAAAAATCAAAACAGAAAGGAAAATTTCGAAAAAAAGCAAATTAAGAAAAATATTTCGGAAAAAAAAATTATTTATAGATCAAGAAAGGGGAAAAACGAATAAATGAATAATCGAATAAATAAAAAATACTGAAAGTGGGAAAAACTAAACTTCGAGACTAAAAAAAAAGCTGCTTTTGTCGATATTATAAAACGATAATAACTTAAGAAAAAAAAATACTCTTCGTAACAAAAATTAATACTAGTTTCCTGTTTTTCCGTGTGCGTGTAAAGTGTTTTTTTTTCTTTAATTTTTCTGTGTCCGTGTGTGAGACTTTTTTTTCTAAGCCTTTTTTAGATTTTTTTGTTTTCTTCCGTTTAAAGTGTAATTGTCGCTTCAGAGATTCGAAAGACACAGATCGTAAGATGCAAAGACTGGCCCCCTTCGCTCATGCCGGCAAACTCGCTAAACCTTTTTGAAAACAACCATCGCTCACTCTTTATTTTTTTTTTTTTTGGTCAAGAAGCTCGAAGACCTGAAAAAAATTTCAAAAAAAAAATTTGATTTCCGAGCAGAAAAAAAACACTAAAGAGTGTTTTTTTTGGCACAAACGTTTTTGCCTAGCCGGCACTCGCTTTTTTGTTTTTTTTTTAGTTTGTTCACAAACTACAGTTTTCAAAACATTCGCTCAATTCAGTAACAGTCACGCGTCTCGCTTTCTTCTTGTTTTTTTTTTTTTTGTTAATTCTACTATATTTATATTTTATATATGTATCATTAAAATTTAATTGACTCCAACAGAACGTCATGTCGGTCAGACCAAAATGTGTGTGTATTTTTTTTTCTTTTGCAACGATCATTTATCGCGACAAGACGTTTTTTTTTATTTGAATAATAGTTGTTGTGATTAAGAGCTAAAAATGCGAAAAATTTCTTTTTTTTGATTGCAGAAAAACTGCATCAGTCCGTACGGAGGGGGAAAATTGCGGTTTTTTTTTTGTTTTGTTTGTTAAGGAATAATCTTGGTCAATTTTCACACCACGCTCTGTCGACCAACGCGCGCTTTAACCATCGTCAATTATTCAAAAAGTTTTTTTTTTGTATTTTTTACAAATTCTTCGCGTAACATTTGAAAAATTTCAACAGATCTGAATTTTTTTTGGAGATAAATTCTTTTTTTTTGGAAATACGAGTGTATTTCTTTGCTGTGTCGATTGGAATTTTTTCTTACTTTTTCTATTTTTTTGGTAATTTTTTCCATTTTATCAATTTTATCAATTTTATCAATTTTATCAATTTTATCAATTTTATGCTTTTGGGAAAATTTTTCGAATTTTGATTTCTTTTACAGAAGGAATAAGAAATTTTTAAATTACAATTGTATTTTAAGTTCTTTTTTAATATAAATGTATTTTTGTAATTATTATTTCTTTTTCAAATTTTAATTACTGTTTTTATGATTTTCTTTTTGGAATTATGATTCTTTTTGGAATTTCAATTCCTTTATGAATTTTAACTCCTACTTTGAATTTTAGTTCCATTGTTACAAGAAATTACATTTTTTCGGATTCGTGATTTTTTAAATTGAAATTATTTATTTAAAGTCAAATTTTCTGAATTGAAATTTATGTTTAAACTACAATTTCCCTTTTTGAATTACATTTTTTTCAAGTAAAATTTCTTCAGCTAATTTTTATTTATTTGTTTCGATTTAATTTTCTTCGGCTTATTTTCATTAATTTTTGTCACAATTTCTTCGGCTGATTTTTATTAATTTTTTTCTCTTTCAATTTCTTTTGCCAATTACGAATTATAATTCCTCCTTTGGAATATAATTTCTCGTTTGAATTATAATTCCTCGTTTGGATTATAATTCCTCGATAGAATTATAATTCCTCTCTTGAACTCAAATTCCTTTTGTGAAAAAAATTAAAACACTTTCTCTAATTTCAATTTTCTCGAGTAGAAGAAATAAAAAATTTTTCCAAAAACAAAAATTGACAATTATTTTATCTACTTTTTCCCGTCACATTGTTTTAAGAAGAAAAAATTTCATCTTTGAATCCAAAAACAATTTTTATTTTCTCCTTTCGCGTTGAATTTTTGTTTCCAATTATTCAAAAAAGGGAAAAAATTCCACTGCATGACACAGACAATTTTTCATCCGACAACAAATTAAATGCGCGCTCGCACGTAGAAACTCGTAATAGCGATATGTTCAAAACGTTCAATCCTCCTTTCTCTTCTTCTAAAATCTAACTTACGAATAGTTAGCTCTACGCATTCCTAAATTTCTAATTTCTGAAAAAAAATAAAATTAAGGAAACGTGTCTAGTGTTTTTGTATGTGCGTTTCATGTGTCTGTGTTATTTTTTTTTGCTCGTAGCGACGTGTGCGTGTCTGTTTTTTTTCTCTTTTAATACTTATCGTCAAAAACTGAAGGATAAAAATTATAAAAATAAACACCCTCGCGACTTGGTCAGTTTCATGAAACGATCGAAACAAAAAAAACGAGTCTATTTACAAAGAAGGAGAGGAAAAGAAATATTCGATTTTTGTTTTAAGTCTATTGAACTCGCGCAGTCAGTTTAAAAAAGTCTCTCCTCAGGAAAAAGAAGAAAAATTCTTTACTTTGAAAAAAAAAATAGTTGAATTGTGAATAAAAATCGTTTTCGTGAGGAGATTATTATCGTTCCGATCGTTCTTCGACGAAACCGTCCATGACGCTTAGTGACCAACTTGGAAATCACTTCGTTTTTTTTCTCTATTAATATTGTAGAAGCAATATATAATCGATCCTCTGGTGAATTTTTTTCTACGAGAGGAACGATTTTTTTCTTTTTGTCACAAAAAACGAAGTTGGAAGTAGCACCTCGCAAAAGGGTCCCATGGCTTAATATACTCTTATAATTGTAATAATTACTTGTGTTTTCCACGTCCGCCACGTTTTTTCGCCTTCAGATTTTCACACAGCCTTTTCTTACAAGGGGGTATTTTTTTTTGTCAAAGTCACGGAAAAAGTCCGAATCGACGACGAGAAACGTGGCGGAATGGGAAAATAATACAGCACTCTCGAATCTTTTTTTTTCTCTCGAGAAACTATCTAAAAATTAACCAGCAAATTCGTCGGCTGGCTTTCTGGTTTTTTTTCTCTCCTATCCTACGATTAAAGTTACTTTTTTTTTCTTGCCTGTACTTCAACTATAACTTGAAAAAATTCTTAAATCTTACACATATGAATGTTTTTTTTTTTTATCAATTTTTGTGCCGATAACGGCGAGAGAATTTTTCTTTTTTTTTTGCAATTATTCCTCCCGTCGCGAACGGCCAGCGTGACGCTTGTAAAATATATTTATCTTAAGATTATGTTATTAATATACGTTTAACTCTGTACAAGTAATCAGGACTGTCAGCAGAGCTTTTTCTCTTTTTTTTTGTTTTTGCAAAATTTCTTTATTTAAGCATTGTTTTCATATTATCGTGAATGTGAGAAAAATATACGAAAAATAATTCGTATAACTGATGTGATTTGTTTTGAAATTAACACGCTTTGAGAGAGAGGAGAAAATACGGCTCTTGAAGACGATGATGATGATTTTCGGAAATGTGGTACAGTTTGTTTGTTTTTGTTTTGCTAAATTTGAAGCTCTGTTGCGCAGGTCTGGCTTGTAAAACACTTTTTATTTTGAACCGTTTTTCTCGTTTCCTGTCTTCAAAGTCGTTTTTGTTTAGGCATTTTTAATTCCCAGCCCTTAATGCTTTCTTTTGGCCCTAGGTAGATTTATCGAGGGCGAATTATTGGTTTGTTTCTTTGTTATTTTTTTCTTACTTTGAACAGTGAGTTATTTTGTGAACCGTCGGCTGACATTCGAGGGACGGTTAACGAAAGAAAAAAAAAATTGAATACGACACTGTTTTTGATATTTTGTTGAATGAAGTCTTTTTCACGGATTCTTTTTTTTTTGTTTTGTTTTGTTTGCTTTTTTCGAGCACCAAGACTCACTGCGACGATGAGAAAAAATCATTTGTTGTTGAAAATCAATCCGAGCAGTAAGTCTATCAGTCGTATACGGCACTAGGATACCAATAGTGGTAAAGGGCGTAGGGCTGGAACCATTGTGGCTCACAAGGCGGTCTCTCTTGTTAGATGTTGCTCTTTGAGAATGATACCCTCAGATGATTGGATTCGCTCAATTGGAAATTGTGCATTTTCTGAAACAAAATTTTTCGCACATTAGTTGCTAAACTTTTCATCAAATCGAGAGAGAAGGCGAACAAAAATTCTTTGAATAGAAAATACAAATGGAAAATACGAAAAAGAAATTTTATAACAATCTTTGAAGAAGTAAATGAAAATAATGTAAAAAATAAGTATAGTATTAAAATTATATTTTTGACCAAAAACAAAAAATAACAAAATAAGTACATCAATATTTCCAAACTGAATTAAAAAAAATTCTTTTCAAATTCTATTCAAAAATAGTGTTTAATTATTAATAATTCTACATTTTACGTGTCCAAACAATAAACTAAAGAAAAAGGAAAAGTATAAAAAAAATTGCAAGTATTTAAAATGTACAAGAATTACAATTTTTAATTAAAAATTTTCAAGGATTACAGTTACTGAAAAAATTTGTAGTTATTTAAAACCTAAAATAATATAAACGTTATTAATTATTAATAATTTTTGGATGGATCATTGACTCTGGATGAAGATCATTCTTGGTAAATAGAATAAGTCGTGAGTTTTTAAACTTTTAAAACTTTTCTTACAATTTTTTAATTTCAATTTTTTAAAATTTAAATGAAACTTAATTTTAATTTAGAATTGATTTAAATTAATTTAAATTCAATTTTAATTGTTTTCGATCACAATTTCAATTAAATTTTTCATTTTCAAATTAATTTCAATTTAACTCCATAATTAATATTTATATTTTAATTTCATTACAAAGTTGAACATTTTAAATGATGAAAATAATTTTTAAACAAATATTAACTTAATATCTTTGCTTTATTTTATTTCTAAATTTAATTTGTCTCTTTCCATAAATTTGACTTTAATTCCCTTACGTTTATTTAAAAGTTTCAATTTATTTTCACTTTATAAAAAATTAAAAATACAATTATTGAAACTGAACTCAATGTAAATTGAAATCATTAAAATTAGTCGAATTGAAAAATTAAAAGATAATTTTCTGTATTCTAAACTCTAAATATTCTGAAATTTTGAAATAAAATAGAAATATTCTTTTCTCAATTTTTAAAAGACATAAAAATTTCTCAGTAGATTTTATACTTTTTTGTTGACAAAAAAATTAGTGCGTACTTTGGTCGCGCACGAAATGAAAATTGACATCATAAAATTTATAATATTAGCTTAATGTATACTTAATTAAATTCAAAATTGTCGCAGTTAATATACAAAATATCCGGTTATATAAGCCGCAAAAGTACGCTCATTCTACGCATATGTCACACATCAGTAAACCGTTGATTAAACGCTATTTATGAAACACTGAGCAATAAAATAAGCCATTAACTGGTTTATAAAGCAAAAATAAAAAGGAGAAAAAAAATATTGCAGAGGGAAATGCAGTTTTTTTAGGACAATTTTGTTTTATTCTTCTATTTCTTTACTTTTTCTTTCATTGAAAATTAGTTTCGATAAAAATTTCCATCTTTATCAATTATTTTAATCTTCGAAATTTTCTTTCGTTGGGAAATTAATTTTTTTCACGATTTTAATCATTGAAAATGACTTTCGAAGGAAAATTTAATTTTTCACAATTTTAATCAATAAAATTCTCTTTCGTTGAAAAATTTATTTGTTCACAATTTCAATCTTTAACATTTTCTTAAAATATCAATCATTAAAATTCTCTTTCGTTCGAAAATTAATTCTTTCACAATTTCAATCTTTAAGGTTTTTTTTTCTTCGAAAATTAATTTTCTTAAAATATTAATCTCTGAAAATTGTCTTCTATATAATTTTTTCAAACTCGGAAAATTTTAGATTGTAAAATTTTCTTCTCTGAAATTTTCATTCTTTAAAATTGAAATTTATTAAATTTTCCTTCTTCATAAATTTTATTCTTCTCTAAAATTTCCACTTCTTGTAAATTTTGTTCTTCTTTAAAAATTCAACTGCTTGGAAATTGTATTCTTCTCTAAAAATTCCACTCCTTGAAAATTTTATTCTTCTCCAAAAATTCCTCTCCTTGGAAATTGTATTCTTCTTAAAAAATTCAACTCAAAAATTTAATTATTCTTTTAAATTTTCAATTATCCCCGAAAAAATTCATTTCTCTTGAAGAGATTGCACTCTTCTTGAATAAATTCATGTATCTCATCAAAAAAAAAAAAATTCCTCTTAAAAAAAAAAATTAATTCTTCTTTAAAAATATCATTTTTCTCCCAAAGTGCATTTCCCTGGAAAAATTCCGCTTCTCCTCAATTTGTAAAAACTAATAAATTAAAGTTTCAACTCACAATCAGTGCTGAAACTGCATCATCCATGCTCGCCATTTGAATAAGCGCCATTTTTCTGTCCTTGGGGAAAAATTTGAAAGCCTTCACAGTAAAACCGTTTTTCGTGAATGATTCCTTGATTTGTTCTTCGGAAACAGTCGCTCTGGAGATAAATTTTCTTCATTAAATTCCCATAATTATGATAATAAAAAATTAATAATAAATTTTATTCTTATTTCCATATTATTTAAAAATAGAAAATTTACAATATTTATCAAACATGTAATAAAATTTAAAAAAATAGAATATAAAAGTAAAGTAAAAAAATAAAACGAAAAAATAAAAAAAAAATGTTGACAAAATGTTTTATTTTTAAAAATGTTGGAATGAAAAATGTAAAATGAAAACAATGTAAAAATAAGAGTAAAACTAAATGGAAATGTTTGTAATATTTGTAATATTTGTAAATGTATGCAAAGTATTGAGAATTTGAAAAAGAAAAATGAATTTGTCGAGGAGAGTGAAGAGGAATAAGAAAAAACTTACGGAATGTTCGATAAATGCAACGTTGAACTTGGTGGGTAAATATTCTGATAATTCTTGGAGCCGGGTTTCTTGAATCGATGCAGAGGGCTGTTTGTGTAATCCTTGGTGAGACCTGCATCAGGTTGTCCTTCTCGTGGCAGTTGGACTGTCTGATGTTTGCTCAACATCACTCTAATCGGCTTACCAAACACCTTTAGCTTGTCCATGTGAGTGATCGCTGCAAATTGCCAATATATCATTTTTTTTACTGTTTCAATTCTTTTCCTTACAATATTTAATGTAAAAAAAAATTTTTTCTCAATTCTTTTGTTGAAAAATTACACGAAAAAAATTCTCTTCAACTTTTTGTAATTTTTATCAATGATTTCTAGTAGATTTTAATTTGTTGTTGTAATTTGTTGTAATTACAACTTATTTGCAAACTTTTTTCAATTTTTCAGTTTTGATATTTAGTTATTCAATTTTAGTAAGTAATAATTAATTTAAATAAATATATTTTTGTAGTTAATCTTTTATTATTTCCTTTTTCAGTTTTTTATTTGGTTCTTTATTCTTCTATTTATTCAATTTTCTTTTTTAGATTTTTATTTATTTCTTTATTCATTTCTTAGTGTATTTCTTCATTAATTTCTTTATTAGTTATTATTTTTTTCTATTCATTTAATGATTCTCATTATTAATATTTTCTTTTCTTTTTTAATTTACAATCTGTTTCGTAACTCCACATTTTTTTCTTTACTTTATTTTTTTTCTTTCTTTATTTTTATTGCTTTTTTATTTTTCAATTTTAGAATTCATTTTTACTTGTACTTTTCTTTTTATTTATTTATTATTACTCAATGAATCAAATTCTTATAAAACACTAAAATGTTTCTATTGAAATACTTATTAAAATTATTTTTACTCCTAATTTTTATTTTCTTTTTTTGTTCTTTATTTTCCTTTTTTATTTTACTTTTGATTTAAATTAATTTTTCGAACATTGAATGATTTGTTAAAAATTACAAATAAGTTGAATTTAAAAAATAGAAATTTAAATTTAAAAAAATACTAAGTTTGAGAAAAATTTTTATTTTATTTTTCCCCTATAAAAACACAGTTTGTAATTTTTCTTCTTCTTTTTTTTTCGTAAATTCGTGGAAAGCGTCGGTTTTACCTAAATGTGCTTGATGAGGTTCGGCCAATTGAATGAGGGCAGAATCCTTCTTATTGTAGAGAATTTTCACACGTTGTACATCCCCGTAAACACCTATATTAAAAAAGAAATTTTTCAAAATCAGAATCAATCTTTAGAAGCAAAAAAAGAAAATTTGTCAACTTTTCAAAATTTAAGAATCTAAATTATTTTTTCAAATATCTTTCAAATATAATATTTCTAATTCATGCATGAGAGAAATTCTTCTTCTTCGCTTTTACTTTTAATTTTTCAGAAAAACTTTTTTCAAAATCAAAATTTTTCCAAGAGATTCCGTTTAAGCTTTTTTTCTTACCTTCTTTCTCCTTAAAAATAAAAAACACAATTTTTTATTCAAAAACAAAAAAACTTCAAATTAATTTCTTTCCTAAAAAATTACAAACATAAATTTTATTCTTGGAACTATTTTTTTTCTACCAATAAATTTTGTTATTACTATCTATTTGAATGTTAACACTTTTATGACTTGTTTTATCTAAAAGAAAATTCAAATAAATAGCTGAAAAAGAATAATTTCTCTTTGAGAAGTGAGTTCTCTATTTTTGGGATGACATAATCCAAGCGAAAGCTCTTGTAATATAAAATTAAGGTGTTTTGAGAAAAAAAACCAATAACTGATTATATTAATAATAAAATATTAATGAAAAATTTAGAAAGAAAATAATGCTTGGAGATAGAGAACATGATGTTGTGAATAAGGTGGTTCTATAAAATGGTGATGACAACAAATGACAATAAATATAGCTTGTAGTAATAAAGTAAGTTGAAATCACGAAATATAAAATAAATACTTGGAAAAATGGATTAAAACGAAAAAATTAGAAAATTTGAAAGTGATAAAAACAAAAGTAAAGCTTTTTTTTAAAAGAATAAATGTCGAGAGTTATTTTTTTTAATAAAAGAAATAATGATATGATTGGAAGTATTTTTTTTTGTATTTGGAAAATATTGTTTTGGAACACTTAGTAGTTTGTGATAAAAAAAAAATAATAAATTTGTGTAAAATTAATTTTGCAAATTTGAAATAATTATTTATTAATTTGGAAAAAAATTGTAAATGAAAAATTTACATTAGAAATAAAGTTGCAAATGAAGAATTTACATTAAAAATAAAATTGCAAATGAAGAATTTAGATTAAAAATAAAATTGCAAATAAAACATTTACATTAGAAATTAAATTTTGTGATTAGAACTTTTTTTTAATTTTTAATATTTGAGCGAACTTTTAGCAGTATAATTTTTATCAATTTTATTTTTACATTTTCTTTTAAGAGAAGCTTTTTTTTTGAAAAATAAAAATAAATGTGTTTGAAAATATTTTTTTATTGTGGTTTGAGAAATTGCAAACGGGAATTGAGTGTAAATATAATTAATAATGTAATATAATTAATAATATAAATGTGGAGACGTACCAAACAGGGTAAAGAGAGCGTCAGGCGTGACCATCTACACAGAGAACAGACAGAGTCCAGTCAGTAGTCAGCGAGTTTATAGGATTTAATGTAATAGTATGGGCACGCACAAGTTTCATGTACTTTTTTTGGAAAATTAATTATTTTCGTCAATTTTTTATTTTTTTGTTCAAAAAAATTTTTTTAAAGTTTATTTTTTGTTATACTTATTTTTCACCAAGTTTCCCTTTTGCTAAGTTTCTTTTCTTGTAACTTTTTTATTTTTACTTGAACTTTAATTTAGTTTTGAAATTTTAATTTAATTGTCACTTAATTTTAATTCAAATTTAATTTAATTTTAACTAAATTTTAATTTAGAATAAATTTAATTTTAACTAAATTTTAATTGAGATTTAATTTAATTGTCACTTAATTTTAATTCAAATTTAATTTAATTTTAACTAATTTTTAATTCAGAATAAATTTAATTTTAACTAAATTTTAATTGAGATTTAATTTAATTGTCACTTAATTTTAATTCAAATTTAATTTAATTTTAACTAAATTTTAATTCAGAATAAATTTAATTTTAACTAAATTTTAATTGAGATTTAATTTAATTGTCACTTAATTTTAATTCAAATTAAATTTAATTTTAACTAAATTTTAATTGAGATTTAATTTAATTGTCACTAAACTTTAATTCAGATTTAATTTAATTTTAACTAAACATTAATTCAGATTTAATTTAATTTCAACTAAATTTTATTTCAGATTTAATTTAATTGTCACTAGATTTTAATTCAGATTTAATTTAATTCTAACTAAACATTAATTCAGATTTAATTTAATTGTCACTAAATTTTATTTCAGTTTTAATTTAATTGTCACTAAATTTTAATTCAGATTTAATTTAATTCTGACAAAACATTAATTCAGATTTAATTTAATTTTAACTAAACTTTAATTTACTTTTAAGTGAATATTAATTTAATCTTATTTGAATTTGAATTTAATTTTATTCAACCAACATTTATTTAATTTTTATTTTAAGGCTATTTTTAAACACGAATATAACTTTAAAAATGCAATGGAATTTAGACCAGAAAAAATATTTCAATCATTTATGAGAAAAAGGAAGAAGAGCTGATGAGAGAATCGTTATTAATTAAAATTAATATCAGCCTTTTGAATATTTCATTTAATTGAAAATTTTACTCAATTTAATATTTAAACTTTTTAAATATTTAAAAAATACGCTCGGCCAAGAAAATTTGATTCTTAAATATTAATTACAATATTCAAAGTTGAAATGATGATGAATTTTGTCTTTCGTTATTAATAAGAGGAACTATAATCTCTTGAGAAGAAAATTCTTTTATTATTTTTAAATGTTTGAAAGAAAACTATTCATTCAAAGTTAATTAAGTTTTATTAAATAAAAAATTAAAAATAAAAATGAGATACTGATATTATTGAATTGAAAACAACTTTTAACGTTTTAGTTTCATTTTATAGAAATATTTTTTCTATCTCTTCTTCTTTTTCTTCTTTAATGAAATTTATTTTTTCGTGAATTAAAATTTTCGTGACTTTAAAACATCAACAGCAAAAATTTGGTAAAAATTTGGTTTTTTTAAATTACAAATTTTAGTTTCTCTAATTTTACAATTTTCTGAATTACTATAAAAATTAAATGTCTATTTTTCAATTTTCTATGGAAAACAACTTTTGAATTACAGTTTTTAAATTACCAGAAAAATACAGCTTCGAAAAATTTCTAATTTTGTTTTTAAATTAATGAAAGATCATTTTTTTAAATTTGTTATTTTTTAAATTACTATATGAAAAAAATTTTTATTTTCTAGTTTTCAATTTTCTTTACACGAAAGTTATACTTGAAAAAAAAAATATTTGAAACATTAGCAAAAAAGAAACCGGATCTGTAAAAAGTATTTTTTTTCTCTATCGACTGTCGATTATACATTATATATATATATATATGTAAATATATATTTTTGTATATATAAATATATATATATATATATATATATATATATATATATATATATATATATATATATATATATATGTAAATATATATTTTTGTATATATAAATATAGAAAAATGTAGTGTAACGTGAAACTTGTGCGCGATAAAAACGATAGTAGTACACACAGTTATAGTACAGTAGTGACAAGTTGCAGCTGCAAGGTGTGATGTCAACACACATTTCGAGGCGCCCTCGACTTTATAAATGTCACTGTTATTTTAACTTTTCGATCCTGACAATATGACATTTATTTTCAGATCGATAATTGAAATTTTATGCATATTACATTCAAAAATTTTATCCATTTATTTTTTTTTCAATATATAAATACACAATTCAATGGTTTAATTTATTTAAAAAAAAACTCAATTTAAATTTCATTTTCAATTATTGATTTTAATAAAACAGAAAAAGTTCTCGCAGTTTGTTAATAATAGAAAAAAAATATAATCAATACAAAAAGAAAGAAAAGAATTTTTTTTAGGATTATAGAAAGTATTCTTGCTAGGAACGAAAATTTAATAAAGAAATAAAATTAGAAACATTTTTTTGTGAATGTAATAATTACAATTACGTTAAAAAATAAATTTTACACATTTTTTACTAAACGTAATAATTATAATTACGTTGTAAAATAAATTAAAAAATATTTTTCATTGTAAAGGTAATTATAATTCGGTTTATAGTAATTAAATAATTATAATTACTTTATAAAATAAATTTAAAATATTTTTTATAGTTAACGTAATTATAATTCGGTTTATAATAATTAAACAATTATAATTACGTTATAAAATAAAAAAATATTTTTTATAGAAAACGTAATTATAACTCGGTTTATAATAATTTAATAATACAAATTTAACAAAAGAAAGAAAATTTGAAATATTTTTTAATATTTATTTATTTTAAACAAAATGATTATAATTACGTTATAAAATAAATTGGACATACTTTTTAGTAAACGTAATTATTTTTCCGTGTATTAAAAAATATTTCAAATTTTCTTTCTTTTGTTAAATTTGTATTATAAAAAGTAAAACATTTTTTGTTATGAAAAATGACATAAATAATTACAGGAAAATAAAAAAATAAGAAATAAAGGAAAAAATAGTGAAAATAATTGACGAAAGAGAAAAAATAAAAATTAATTTGTAAGAAATAATAATTTTTTTGTTTTTTGAAAATGAAATTTATTTTGTTTTGCTAAAATTGAAAAAGTCGAAATGCGCCTCTCGACTAAAGTAATAATCGCAACGATGTTACGATTTAAGGGCAAGAGGTTTGGTGACTTCATATAATAGAGTGATTCGTACAAGTCTGCTTAGAAAAATGAAGATTAAGGGTCATGGGCATGACAGGGAAAAACAACGCATCGTGTGTGTTATACTTTATTCTTATCGTCGAACGAGACACCGAGATTATTCTTCTCTCCCTCCCCCCTCTCTTTAAAATTATCAATTATTGTGAAATTATTTTCTTGTTTTCATTATTTTCTGTTAAATAATAATTTTTTAGTACTTTTTTTCAGTTCTTTTTATTTATTTTTTTAAATTTAGGTTTTTTATTTTCTTTTTTACATTTTTCTTCATTTAGTTTTTTAAAAATATTTTTTGCATTTGTACTTTTATTTTTTACTTTTTCAATTACTTTTTTACATTTATTTTTTTTACCATAATTGAATAATTACTTTTACAAATTTTTGTTTATATTTCCTGACAATTACTTTTTGACATAAATTTTTGACAATTTATTTTTATTCATTTACTTTTTCAATTATTTTTTACAGTTTTCTCTCATTTGCTTTTCAAATTACTTTTTCAATTATTTATTACAATTTTTTTTCAAATTACTTTTTCAATTATTTTTTACAATTTTTTTCAAATTACTTTTTCAATTATTTTTTATAATCTTTTTTTTCCTTCAGTTTTTCAATTATTTTTTCAAATACTTTTTTAAATTACTTTCTTCAATTAATTTCTTCTACAAAATACTCCTTTACTTTTACATTTTCTTTTTGTAAATAAACAATTTTTGAATAAATTGTTCATCGAAGAAATCCCCTTATTTTTTTTTTTAACTTGGACGCGAAATTATTCCAACTTGTTTTGGGAAAATGAAAAATTGGCTCTCGGCTCTCGTTCGTCGGAAAGAAATATTCGCAAAAAAAGGGTCAAGAAACTGCAGGGTATGCCAACGTAGTACTACCTCATTATTTATTGATAGATCACGTAGGTACGTACCCGAGATATTTAGATTCTTAGTTGTGAGATAAATTCACCGCGAGGCACGTCGAGAAAAAAAAAGAAAAAAGTTCGAATCTTGAATTACAACCCCTCGATTTTATTTTATATCATTTACCAACTCCACTATCGAACACAGGTATTTCTTTTTTTTTTACCACTTTTTGCAATTGTGGAAAAAATATATTTGAAATAATTTCAATAATTAAATAGCGTCAAATTTATTTTTTGTTAAATTAATTAAATTTACTTTGGGGCTTTTTCATTTACACCGAAAATTAATTAAATTCAGTTTCGATTTTTTTATTCGTTCCAAAAATTAATTGAATTTAGTTTAGGTTATTTTAGTCGAACTAAAAATTAATTGAATTTAGTTTAGATTATTTTATTTGAATCAAAAATTAATTGAATTTAGTTTAGATTATTTTATTCGAACCAAAAATTAATTAAATTTAGTTTTGATTTTTTTATTCGTTCCAAAAATTAATTCCATTTAGTTTAGGTTATTTTAGTGGAACTAAAAATTAATTGAATTTAGTTTAGATTATTTTATTCAAACTAAACATTAATTGAATTTAGTTTAGATTATTTTATTCGAACTAAAAATTAATTAAATTTAGTTTCGATTTTTTTATTCGTTCCAAAAATTAATTCAATTTAGTTTAGGTTATTTTAGTGGAACTAAAAATTAATTGAATTTAGTTTAGATTATTTTATTCAAACTAAAAATTAATTGAATTTAGTTTAGATTATTTTATTTGAATCAAAAATTAATTGAATTTAGTTTAGATTATTTTATTCGAACCAAAAATTAATTTATTGTACTTCAGATCATTCTGTTTGAATTAAAAATAATTTAAATTTACATTAGATTTTTTTATTCGAACCAAAAACAATTTTAATTATCGTTAGAAATTCAGTTTTTCTAATAAGGTTTCGTTCGTTTTTGAAAATTGAAAATGGCAAAGAAATTTTAAACTATTTGAAGAAAATAATAATAAATTATTAACAAAAGTGGATAATAAGATGATTAATAAAAAGTTGTAATAATAACTTGAAAACATAAAAAAATTGAAGCTAATAAATAATTTACAAGAATAAAAAAATTAAAAAAAAAAATAAAATTATAGTGGTAAATAAAAATAAAATAGGTAAATAATAAAGTAAATAATAATTAATTAAGTAAAAAGGCGATTATTGAATGAAAAATAAAAAATTAAAATGAGAAATACAATTATGGAAAATAATAAATTTATATTTTATTAAATGAAAAAAATTTATTCAAATTACCTGTAAAATAATTAATTTAAAATTAAATAAAAATTATTAATTTCAAATTAAATTAAAATTATTAATTTAAAACAAAAGTAAAATTAAATTAATTTAAAATTAATTAAACTTATTTGAAATACTTTCCGCAAAATTCGTGCCTCGCGGAGAATTTTAATCGACCTCGAAAATTTCCAATTCTTTTTTGTTGAGTTTGGAAAAAGAATCCTTGACTCGAGTCAAAGGTGTATTTTTTTTTTTTTTTTTGGTGAGTCAAAGGCAAGAATTGTTTATAAGCAAAAAAAAAAAAAAAGAAATAAAGGAAGAGAAATAGAAAAGGAAACACTTACCTCTTCGTTGAGATTGCTGATGAGCAAAACTGATGACGGCTGAGGACTTCCGGGCACACGTACACCCAAAGCACCGGCACCGAGTGTGAATCCTCCTAAACCTGCGAGACCAGCGGCAGGTGCGACTCCATTATAGTGTCCTGTCAAGGGCGATGGCAGGCCGTGCATTGCGGCAAATGGCGATGCCAAGACGCTCGGCGCGCCTGCAATGGACTCTACTTCAGGAAATTTATGTGACGTTAATTAATCATGTTCGTAAAAAACGATGATAGGTTGAGAGAATTTTGCAAAAATTATAAAATTATTATAAAAATTATATAGTTTGGGAATTTTTATTTTTCATTTTTAGTATTTATTTTTATTTTTCGTTTTTAATATAGGAACAGGGAAAAAAAATGTTCAACTGGAACAGCGATTACTTTCGCTGAAATAGCGAAGGTATTCCTTAAAATAGCGAAAGTATTCTTTAAAATAGCGAAAGTATTTTTAAAATAGCGAAAGTATTCTTTAAAATAGCGATAACTTTTGCTAAAGTAGCGAAAGTATTTTTTAAAATAGCGAAAGTATTTTTAAAATAGCGAAAGTATTCTTTAAAATAGCGATAACTTTTGCTAAAGTAGCGAAAGTATTTTTTAAAATAGCGAAAGTATTTTTAAAATAGTTATAGTATTCTTTAAAATAGCGATAACTTTCGCTAAAGTAGCGAAAGTATTCTTTAAACTAGCGAAAATATTCGTTGCAATAACTAAAAATTTCGCTAAATTTAGTGAATTTTATAGTTGTTCCAGGTAAAGATTTTTTTTCGTGCAGTAAACTGTGTTGAGTCTGACTAGAGTGGTGTTTTACTACTAGAGAGAGATTCGTCTGACTGAAAAGTGTCACTACTACTTCTACTACTACAAATTCTTAAAATATGTCTGACTGTAAACGTTCTTTTACTACTGAAAAGTCGAAAAGTGGTGGAAAATTTACATTTTCGCTTCAAATCACTTTTTCACATTAAAATTATTCAAACTTTACGATTTTTGTCCCAAAACGATTTTCCTTTTTTCTAAATCCTCGTAATTAGATTTTCCATCAATATCTAGAGCCCGATTTTCGAATTTTAGATTTTAAACATTTTTCAAATAGCAATAAGTACACTCTAAATTTAAATTAGTTAAAATGTTACTAATTTAAATTAGTGACTGACTTTTTGCCTTTAAAATTTGAATTAGTAAATTTTACTAATAAATTACTAGAAATGACTATTTATTAGTAAATTTTACCAATTCAAAGGCAAAAAGTCAGTCACTAATTCAAATTAGTAACATTTTAACTAGTTCAAATTTAGAGTCGTAAAAAAATTATTAAATTGCAAAAAAATATTTTTTTCAGCTTCATTAATTAGGAAAATTAATCAAAGAACCTATTAAAATAATATTTAGGTATTTTTGATATAGGAAAAACAATATAACAAATTATCAAATTGTTTAAACAATTAATTGTTGGTATTTTATTATAAACAGTACTTAAGGCTAGAAATTACTAGTTTTTTCTCAGATTGTGCAATTTTTTATGAGGAAAATATCAACTAATGATAAAAAAAAATTATTTATTTAGGAATTTTCAAAACGAATTCAAGAGAATTCAATTGTTTTTTAAAATTTGCATAAATCCATTGACACAATTCAATTATTCAGTAAAGTCTTGCCAAACATTCAATTCTCTTGAAAATAATTCGAAAAGCGATGAAAACTCAAAACATCAATTATTTCTAAGATTAGCTGTAAAATTAATTTTTAAAAAATTCAATTATTTTCCAAATTTTTAATAGAAAATTCTCGTAAAATATTAGATTATTTTCTTTAAAAATGAAAAAAATGACAAAAATTATTTATAATAATTGTATCATGTAAATTTTTTTAATAAAATTTCACTAAAGGATTTGGTAGATTTTTTCTTCCAATTTTTATAAAATTTTTCGAATTTGCAATAAATTCTAGAAAACAGTTTAAAAATTTTAAATAAAAAATTAAATTGAATTAAATTTTAAAAGTAGTATAATTTTTCTCAAGAATTAGAATATTTCTATAAATAATAAAATTTTTTACATGAATTCAATTGTCTTGAAAACAATTTAAATAAACTTCAAGAAAAAAGTATTTAATTATAATTTTTCACAGAAGCGATTATTTTAAAAACTTAAAAGAAATTCTTTTTAAAATTCAATTGCTTTTAAAATTTTCAATCTAAATGAATATTAAAGAAATTCAACTGTATTTAAAAAAAAATGCAAAATAAATTCTCCTAATGAATTGAATTAGGATTTTGTAAATTTTTAATAAAATCCTTCAAAGGAATGCAATTATTTTGAATTGTAATAAAATTGTAGAAAAATTTCACGAAAGAATACAATTATTTTTAAAACTATTAATTGAATTCAATTATTTACAAAAATTCTGATAATATTCTTTGGAAAAAGTGAATGATTTTTTTTAAATAGTAAAATTTAAAGCATGAATTTTAATATTTTTAATAGTATTTTAATGAAATTTCTATTATTTTTAATAGTATTTTAATGAAATTTCTCTTATTTTTAATAGTATTTTAATAAAATTTCTCAACAGAATACATTTATTTTTAAAAATATTTAATAAATGTTTTTCGATTGAATACAATTATTTTGAAAATTTAAAAGAAAATTCATTCAAAAACATTCAATTATTATTTTCAAAAATCATGTTAAAATTCTTTAAAACAATTTCATTATTTTTATAAATTATACGATTTTTCTCAAGAATTTGAATGATTTTTATGACGTTTTGTTTAAAAAAAAATAATTATTAAAAAAGTTGGGAAACAAAAAAAACAAACAACAACTAACTTCAAACTACGAACAGATTACAGGAACATGTACCTTATTATTATTATTATTATTATTATTATTATTATTATTATTATTATTATTAGAAATAATAATAGAAAATAATAATAGAAAATAATAATAGAATAATAGAAATAATAATAATAATAATAATATTAATAATAATAATAATAATAATAATAATAATAATAATAATAGTAATAATAATAATTAAAACAACTATTAATAATCTCTAATTATTATTACTACTATTATTAATATTCAGACAACTCTGATAACAAATTGTTTTAGTGACCTTTCGACTAATTGGTGTAATTAAAATTAAAAAAAAAATACATTTCTATTGTTTTTTTTTGTGCAATGACAAATAACATTTTTCAAATAATTTGGATCTGTAATTTGAAACTATTGTTTTTCTCATTTTCTTTTGAAAACAAAGAGTTATTATTGTAGTGCCAAGTAAATATCCATAGAAATATAATACCCATTCACAGCGCTAGTAGCATTGGAACAATGGAAAAAAATTGCACTATTGTATTCTCGGGTTATAAAGCATTTACGTTAGTTGGCTCACTCTCCCTCCCTCTATTTCTCTCTTTCTCTCTCTCTGATTTTGACTTTTTACATTTAATTTATATAAATACGAGAAAAATATTTAGTATCGTTGAGACAAAAAATATTACAAGTCTAAAAATGTTAATGTAAGGTAAAAAATAATATTATAAAAATGATTAAAATACGAAAATGATAAAAATACAAAAATGATAAAAATACGAAAATGATTAAAATACGAAAATGATAAAAATACAAAAAGGAACAAAATACGAAAATGCTTAAAATACGAAAATGATTAAAATACGAAAATGAAAAAAATACGAAAATGATAAAAATACAAAAATGATAAAAATTCAAAAATGATGAAAATACAAAAATTATAAAAATACGAAAATGATTAAAATTCGTAAATTATGATAAAATTACACTAATTAGTATTTAACAATTTTTCAAAAAGTGTATCAAATATTATTTTTTTTATAATGATTTATAAAGTATATGGAAGAGAAAAAAAAATCACAGAAAGTTGAAACATTCTCGAGAAATTGGAAAAAGTTTTTTAAGTTGAAAAGTTGTAAACTCCTTTTCAAAGTTAATAACTTCTTATAAAAGTTAAAAATCTTTTTTTCTTCTTTTTTTTTGAAAAAAAGAAACTTGTCAACCTTTAAAAAAATCTCAATCGCAAATCTTATTTTTTTTTAAAAGAATGAAGAGAGGAGAAAACGATAATTTAAAAATTTATCCTGCATTTCTGTAAATATATTTATATATTACTAAACGTTGTTTCATTTTGCGGAGAGAATATAAATATTTCTATAAAATTTGTCTTATAAAAAGTAAAACTATTTACGAAAGTTTACATAATTAAAAATTCGATATGAAAAGTTTGTGAAACACTTTGTAATTAATTAGACAAGATTAAGAGAGGTAAAATAGTTTCAAATTACTAATTAGAAAAGTTAATAATTAATAAATAATAAGTAATAATTAATAATAAGGAATAATAAGGAATAATAAGGAATATTAAGGAATATTAAAAATAAGAAATATTTATAATAATTAATAAGTAATAATTAAGAAAAAAAACTTTATCAAATAAATAGTTAATAAAATAATTGATTAAAATAAGAATAACACTAAAAGTAATTGGAAAAAATTTGTAACTAAAAATTTATTTCTTATCTAATTTCTAATTTAATACTAATTATTAATATTTAGCAATAAATAATAAATTAATTAAAATTCAATTAATAATAATAATAATAATAATAATAATAATGAAAATAGTATTGTTATTATTATTATTATTATTATTATTATTATTATTAAAATTTTATTCTAATTCTAAAATAATGATAAATTTTGAAGTGGAAAAAGAAAAAGAAATTGTTACACAAAATGAAAAGAAAAAAGTAGAATAATAGTAGAAAAAAAAATTGATTACATACCAGGCAATCTAGCACGTGGCTGTGTACCAGCTGCACCAAGAAGTAGTTGTGGTAAAAGTTCGCCTCCGAGAGCAAGTGATGCAGCGTCCAAATTTGCGTCGCCAGTTGGTAGAGTTGGATTCGTGTAGTCACGCGATTTATCGTTATTGTACTTGACATTCAAATTTTGCATTTTACTGTAGTCAATTCTCAATGTACAGCAGGAATTGTAGATATTCTGACCATCAAGGGACTGTGAACAAAAGAAAAACAAAAAAATACAATCATATTTTGAATATTTCAGTGAAAAATTTATCAATTTTTTTTCCTGACAAATTTTTCACCAATTTAGTCTGAAATATTTATTAATTTTTAGTGACATATTTTTTAATACTGACAGTGACATATTATTTAATATTGACAATATTTAATATTTAATATTGACAATATTTAATATTTTTTAATATTTATATATTTATATTCAGAGGAATTTTTTTCTCTTTAGTGGAATATTTTTAACGTTTTTATTGCAGCATTGGGAATATTAAAAAAAAAATTGTTTCAGGAATATTAGATTAATTTTTCTAGAACTATAAAAACAGTAATTGGGTAATTTTCTATAAAGAATTAAATTTAGTAATATTCCATCGAAATATGAAAATATTCCGTTGGAATTTTATAAAAATATAATTTTTATATCAATCATTCTGTAATATTTTCGAATATTACCCTCAATATTTAATAAAAACAAATATAAAAACAAATATAAAAACAAATATAAAAACAAATATAAAAACAAGTATAAAAACAAATAAATAAAAACAAATTAAAGGAAAACAATGAAAAAAGAAATTAGTAAAAACAAATAAATAAAAATAAAAAAAAAAAATTAATAATTTTGCATTTACAATTTACAATGAAATGTTTCCCTAATGCAAAAAATTAGAACATTCCCAATTGTAATGTAAATGCAATACATTTCGATAATATTCACAATTTCAATTCTTAAATTATTTCAATTATTACACTTGAAACATTTCTGAATTATTCCAATTGGAATATTTCCAAATTGTTTTAATCATAAACTTTATTCCAACTACAATATTTTTTAATTATTCCAATTGGAATATTTCCAAATTGTTTTAATCATAAACTTTATTACACTTGAAACATTTCTGAATTATTCCAATTGGAATATTTCCAAATTGTTTTAATCATAAACGTCATTCTAACTGCAATATTCTTTAATTATTCCAATTGGAATATTTCTTAATTACTCGAATTAATTTAAATAATTTTAAGTAATATTCCAATATTTCAATTAATAATTTAATTTATTTCAAATGGAGTATTTAAATTGGAATATTCCGATAATGTTTTGAATATAATATTCCAGCGACAGAATTCCAATTAGAATATTTAAACAATATTCCAGTTGAAAATTTTCTTGAAAATTATAAATCCAATTCAAATATACCAATTAGAAATTTTTTGTCTGTATTGCAATTTAAAATATTGCACTAATAGTATTTCATCTAAAATGGTTCTATAATATTCCAATTGGAATATTTCTAAAAAATTCTAAATGTAGTGTTTTATTTATAACACTTCAATATAATTATTCTCATTAAAATATTCTAACAGTATTTAAATTTTAATGTCCCACTAATAATTTTCCAATTGGAATATTCCTATAATATTCTAAAAATAATATTATATTTAGAGAATATTTCTAAATTAATTACAACTGAAATACTATGTAATTAAAATATTATTATTGGCGTTCGTTGCATAAATATTTTAAATTGCAAATTTCCAGATTATTCCAAGTAGAATATTTCTTTAATATTTCAATTGTAATTTCATAATTTCAATTAAAATTTCATAATTTAAATTATCATTTTATAATTTCAATTAAAATTTCATAATTTCAATTATAATTTCATAATTTCACTACTTAATTACTAAGTTTCCAATTATAATAATTGTAATATTCCAATTAGATTTAGAATTTTTCAATTAGAACATTTCTAAATTGTTTTTATAAATTTCAAATTATTCCAATTCGAATATTTCAAAATTATTCGAATTAGAATATTTTTTAATTATCCCAACTGGAATATTCTTAAATTATTCCAATTGGAATGTTCCTAAATTATTCGCATTTGAATATTCGTCTAATTCCATACAATTGGAATATTTCTGCATTATTCCAATTGGAATATTCCTAATTTATTCCGATTGGAATAAACTCAGGATAAATATATTATTCGAATTTGAATATTCATAAATTCTTTCAATTGGAATGTTCCAAAATTATTCGCATTTAAATATTCATCTAATTTCCTCCAATTGGAAGGTTCCTAATTTATTCCAATTGGAAAGTCTCTAAATTATTCCAATTCGAATATTTCAAAATTATTCGAATTAGAATATTTTTTAATTATCCCAACTGGAATATTCTTAAATTATTCCAATTGGAATGTTCCTAAATTATTCGCATTTGAATATTCGTCTAATTCCATACAATTGGAATATTTCTGCATTATTCCAATTGGAATATTCCTAATTTATTCCGATTGGAATAAACTCAGGATAAATATATTATTCGAATTTGAATATTCATAAATTCTTCCAATTGGAATGTTCCAAAATTATTCGCATTTAAATATTCATCTAATTTCTCCCAATTGGAAGGTTCCTAATTTATTCCAATTGGAAAGTCTCTAAATTATTCAAATTTGAATATTTCTAAATTTTTCCAATTGGAATATCCTTAAATTCTTCTAATTGGATTATTTCCAAAATGATACCAACTGGAATAGTTCTAAATTATTCAAATTAGAATTTCCCTCATAATTTAACAGTTTTACAATTAAAAACAATGAATCAGCTCTTTATGCGAATTAAATAACATAAAAATTTATTTTCAAATCGATGGGAAAAATTTAATTTTCTCAAAGAAATAAAAATGTCGACAGTGTAATTTTCTCAAACATATTTTGTATTTACTCTATTTTTTTTCTTTCTTTTTTTTTTTTTGCTTCGTGATAAAAGCCAAGTAAAGTAATTTTGTTGTTCCCTCAGAGTGAAATTTCCGCACTTATTGCAAGTCAATGAGTGTGAAATGAATGAGAATCGCTCCTCTCTCTCTCCCTTCCACACACACATAGATACTATCTGTGAAAGAATAATAAAAAAAAGAAGAAAAGAAATTAAAAAAAAAAAAAAAAAAAAAAAAAAGGTTGCTAATAAAGAGAAAAGTTTTTCGTGTATAGGTATAGCCAACGGGGGCGCTAATGAAACTTACAATCGGTTTACGAGCAACGACGAGGAAAACTAGAAACCACAGGTGCACGCAGCGACCAAATGCCAGTTCGCGCTATTTGGTTTTCATTAATAATACAGTAACGGCCTCCACACAATGGCGGTGGTTTAACTCGATGGTAGAGTTTGTTTGACTTATATGCTCTGTTTCGTTTTGTTATGCGTAAGTAAATAGGTTCTCTCTTTCTCCTCTCGCTCACTCACTCACTCACTCACTCACTCTCCTAGATTCACTTGAAAATCAACGACTTGTTTGCATACACGAATGAATTTTAGATTTATTATTCTAAACGAAAACAATCAAACGAGTAAAGAATTCCCGAGTTTCTATCAATTTGAGAGTTTGGAAAATTTTGTTAACATAATTTTTCGGTTTTTATTTTGGACAAAAAAAGAAGTACTAGTTATAATATTTATTACTAATAGTTGCAAATATTATTAGTTACAACTGTTACAAAATTACTATTAGTAACAACTAATACTACTAGTGATAAAAAATATTAATTAATACTAGTAATAAAAAGTATTTCTACTAGTATTTCTACTAGTAATTAATAGTTTTTATTATTACTAGTAATAAATAGAATTAATTACTACTACTATTCAATATTATTAATTACTAATTTTTCGACTAGTAATAATTACTATTACTACTAATAATAAATAGTAATTCTACTAGCAATAAATAGTATTAAATTCTACTAGTAGAAAAGTATTAATTACTACTAGTAATAAATAGTATTTCTACTAGTAATTCATAGTTTTTATTATTATTATTATTATTATTAGTAATAAATAGTATTAATTACTACTATTATTACTATTCAATATTATTAATTACTAGTATTTCTACTAGCAATTAATAGTTTTTATTATTAGTAATAAATGGTATTAACACACAAAAAAATATGTGTTAAATTTGTTGCGTGTAGTTTTCAAGATGGTGTTATTTTAATAGCTATTAAAAATATGCATTAATTTTAACACACTCATGGTGTTATTTTAACACAAAATGTAGGTTAAAATCACATCGTATGGGTTAAAAATGTTGCGTGTTGTTTTAACACTACTTTTAGTGTTAAAACAACACTTCTTTTTTTCTGTGAATTACCACTATTATTACTATTCAATATTATGAATTACTAGTATTTCTACTAGTAATAATTACTTTTACTATTAATAATAAATAGTATTTCTACTAGTAATAAAAAGTATTAACTTCAACTATTAATAAATAGTAATCACTTCTACTAGTAATTAATAGTGTTAATTACTACTAGGAAACAATAGTATTAACTACTACTAACTAGTATTTCTACTAGTATTTCTACTAGTAATTAATAGTTTTTATTATTCCTAATAATAAGTAGTATTAATTACTACCACTATTCAATATTATTAATTACTGGAATTTCGACTAGCAACAATTACTATTACTACTAATAATAAATAGTAATTCTACTAGTAATAAATAGTATTAAACATTACTAGTATTTCTACTAGTAATTAATAGTTTTTATTATTACTAGTAATAAATTGTATTAATTACTACTACTATTTAAAATTATTAAATACTAGTATTTCTACTAGTAATTAAGTAATATTAGTATTAGTAATGTTACTATTACTATTAATAATAAATAGTATTTCTACTAGTAATAAATAGTATTTCTACTAGTAATAAATAGTATTTCTACTAGTAATTAATAGTATTAGTTACTACTAGGAATCAATAGTATTAACTACTACTAATATTTCAACTAGAAATAAGTACTAGTAATAATTACTATTACTGCTAGTAATAAATAGTATTTCTACTAGTGCCTGGAGGAACTGTCTGACGATAAACCGTCCTTTACTACTGACAAACAGGAAATTAATTTAAAACATTTAAATAATTACTATTAATATTAATAATAAATAAATATACAAATAATAATAAAAATTGCATTCAATATTGTCTATATATATAATATAAATTTATTAATACTAAATAAAATATGGATTTATTCATTTATTATTTAAAATTTTATTATACAGACGCAACAAAAGCAAATACGCTTGAAAACTCAATTTTCATAAATGGAAAATTGTTTCACGGTTTTTATGTACATTTTAGGAACAATTTATTATTTCATTAACTCGCGTAATCGTTACTTTTATGTGTCACTCCAACATCGACTGTCATAAAATATTTTATGAATATTTGTGTAAAATGTAATATTCTTAAATTATAATCATGGCTTATAATATTTGCGATTATATTCACAACTAAATTTCACACTCTCCATATGTATTGATAAACAAAAATGTGTGCATAAATATATTATTATAAATTTGCCAATAAATTTAAAATATAAATAAATTCTAAATAATCCAAATATCACACGTCAAAAACAAAACAAAAAATAAATAAGAGAAAAAATAAACATAGTTTAATTCAAAATTTAGAAAATGTAAGTAATAGATTATTTTTTGTCACTGCTTAATTAATTATTAGTTGTAAAAATTTACTATTTAAATTATTAGTATTTATTTTCTATTTATTTATCTATAATTTGTAGTCAAGAATTGAAAAAAGGATGATAAAAATAAAATTTTTTCTTAAAACTGTAAAACTGTTTCTTTAATTTTATTACTTTGATATAATTTTTTTCCAACGAATATTTATAATAATAGCTTTATTATTAAATTATTTACGAAAGATGATTTTGAATCAAACTATTATTTAGTTTTTATATTTGTATATTTATTTACTTTATTTATATATTTATTTTTATTATTTTAATAATAAATTTTAATAATATATTTATTATTAAATTTATTTATATATATTTTTTTATATTTACAAAAGAATATTTTGAATCAAACTATTATTTAGTTTTTATATTTGTATATTTGTTTACTTAAATGTTAAAAAGAGAATTAAAAAATACAAATTTAATGAAAAATAATATTTGAAAATAGTAAAAAAATACACAAAAAAAATGTTCACCTGGAACAACTAAAAATTTTACTATATTAGCAAAATTTCGCTAATTTAATAAAAAATTAATTAATAATTAATAATTTAATAATTTAATTTAATAATAATTTAATAATTTAATAATTTAATTTAATAATAATTTAATTTAATAATAATAATAATTTAATAATTTAATTTGATAAAAAATGAAATTTTTAGTTATTGCAACGAATACTTTTCATATTTTAGCGAAAGTTATCGCTGTTCTAGTTAAAGGTTTTTTTTCGTGTAGTAAAATAAAATAAAAACAAAAATTATTAGTAAAAAATAATTCAATTTCATTAGAAATCCAATAAATCTTCGCTAGTGGGAAAAAAATAATTAACATTGAAAGAAACGAATAAAAAATAAAATGCAAAATTTGCTGGAGCAAAATAAACAAAAAAAAAGTGAAAAAAAAATGAAAAATATTTATAAAAAATATTTTCCGCGAAATTACGAAAAAAAAATTTTTTGTTTAATGTTTGTTTAACGAAGATTTTATTATGAATTTTAAATTTGTGTAATGACAAACACACTGTGTGTAGGAATAACGAAAATTATGAATTATAATTCGCCCGATAAAGATGTATTAAATGCCCTCGGAATTTTTATAGTGAGTGATTGATGAACAGGGGTAAAAAGGCTTTTTTCACAATACATAAATATAGATATAGTTATGCGCTCAAGCGGATTTCAAAACAGATGCGCGCAAGATTTATTACAATTTTTTTTTTTTTTTGAAAGAAGAAAAAATGTATATCAGGGATTTTATAAAAATTAGATAAAAATTATTGTCCCTGAAATATCACCGTCTCTTCATTAAAATCTTCTTCATCAAATGCAAAAAAATGCCGTTTTTCAAAATCGAAAAATATTTCGAGTAAATTAATAAAAATCGATTAATTAATTTCTTTTAAATGACTACATTTTAGGTTTTTTTAAAATAATTTTTAATTTTTTTCTCTTCATTAGCATCAAAGTTAAAAAAGTACTTTTTCAAAATCGAAAATTATTTCAGTAAATGAATAGAATTTAGTTAATTAATTTTTCTAATGACTACATTTTAGATTTTTGAAATAAGTTTTAATCAACTTCTCTTCATTAACGTTAAATTTAACAAAGGCAGTTTTTCAAAATCGAAAAATATTTTGAGTAAATTAGTAAAATGTAATTATTAATTTTTTTGTGAGTACTTTTTAGATTTTAAAAATAAGGTTTAATAAGAAATAAATTTTAATTTAAGAATGAAAAAAATTTATTTGATTGTTTATTATCGATCAAATATTTACTTGAGTCAAATAATTCCTAATTATTAAGTCAATTAGAAATTATATTTGCCTCAAATACTGAAATTCTTGATTTAAATATAATTTTTTCAAATGTTTACTTGAATAAAATAATTTTTAATCATTAAGTCAATTAAAAATGATACTTGCCTCAAATACTAAAATTTTTGATTCAAATATAATTTTTTTATTGTTAATAAAAAAATATTTAATTCAAGTAAATATTTATTTGACAATAGTCGGTTAGTTGAGTGAAATAATTTTTTTCAGTTTAAGTATAATAAATAAAGTAAATAAATAAAATAAATATTATTTTTATTAAAAGTGACTTTAATTTCAAGACGAATTTATTATTAAGAATTTATTAAGATTATTTATTATTACTTTTATTATTTATTATTTATTTTATTTAATATATATACAAAACAATTTTTTTAAATTTTGTATGATAATTAAATAAAAAAATTATGTTTCCACTTGTTTAAATGTTTAAATAAACAAATAAAAAAATAAAAAATACAGAAAAATGAAGCAAAAACACAAAAAGTAAGCAAATTTAATCTCATAATCGACTAATTTCTAGACGTGCCTTTACTAATTTATTAAATAAAATTTTCTCCTCGGGAATTATTTATAGTTTCCAATTTTCAATTAAAATTTGACGCGCACATGTTTTGAAATTTATATTTAATTAAAATTATCGATTTCTTTTGAAACATTAGATTAGAAAATTATTATTTCCGACAGGTAGAAAGTTTTGTTGTTTGATGGTGGAATGAAGGGAAAAAATTTATTTATTTTTTTTAAATTTTATGCAGTGTAAAATATCACAAGGTGAATACAAAAAAAAAGAATGTGTGTGTGTGTGAGGGGGGAGGTAAAAGTTTTTTGTATTTTCTGCATGATTTTACCGTCTTTTTCCTTTGTAACGAAATTTGCCGTTTGGGAGATTACGTATTTTGTGAAATTTATCCGCTTACGGTGGTTGGGTTCTGTGTTCGTCAGTTTTGCTTTTACATTTTCACCGCGCATCGTCTATATGGGGGAATTGCAAAGGAAATGAGGCCGATAGTGTGTATTTTGTATACGGCAGATTCAACAAAGGAATAACCCCGAGGCCCTTTTGGGAGAAAGTCGCCCCGTTTGTTGAAAGGCCTTTCTGATACAACCAACTCAACGTAATTGACTTTTTCTCCTCTGAATTTAGCCAAACGAGGGAAAAAGTAAAAAAAAAATACAGAGACGCGTATAAACAGTGAATGTTAATCGATGGCAGGTAATTTTTTTTATTCCTTCCGAGAAAATACTAATTAAAGGAAAATTCTAAAGTGATTTAATATTTTTTTGTGTGTGTGTGCGTTTATACTTAGGTTTCTTTTTCAATTGAAAAGAAATTTTTCTTGGATTGAAGATTAATTTTTCAATTTTTATATTATATTTTTTCAATAAGAAAATGAATAAAATTTCTGATATAAGTAGGTGATAATTTTTTTCTGACTGGGTTTCTTTTATAAAATTTATTTTTGATGATAATTATTTTTTAAGAATATTTTTATTTAGATTGCAAAAAATAATAAAAAGAAGGGAAAAAAGAATTGAAAAATTTTAAAAAACAAAAAAGTAGAAATTCAAAGGAGTAAAAAATAAAATAAAAGAAGAAAAAGGTAGAAGAAGTTTTAAAAGTTCTTTTTACTATTAAAATATTTCTACCTTTTCTTTTCTTGAATTTTGTTTTTCGTAAAAAATAAAGTTGAAAGAAAGAAATATAGAATGTAAAAATAAATAAAATTAATAAAAATCAGAAACAATTTTTCTTATTTAAAAAAGTAAAAAAGTAGAAAACTAAAGAATGAAAGCAAAGTAGACAATAAGATTGAAGAAAAAAAGAAGGTTAAAAAATTTGAAAAACTATAAATAAGGAAAAAATTTAAAAAAGTAAAAATAAAGTATAAAATAAAATTGAAAAAAAGAAATAAAATAAAAAAAACAAAATAAATATTTTTTACGTAAAAAATAAAATAGAAAAAATCAGATTAAATATTTTTTACGTAAAAAATAAAATATAAAAAGTCAGAAAAATATTTTTCACGTAAAAAAGTAGAAAAGTAGAGAATAAAATAAAATTAATAAAAGAATTAAAAAAAAGAATCGAAAAAAGTGAAAAAAATTATAGAGTAAAATAATATAGAAATCTAAATAAAAAAGAAAGAAATTCAAGAAGTTATGAAAATTAAGGATGTAAAAAATAAAGTAGAAAATAAAACGAAAACATTGAAAATTGATAAAGAAAAAAATAGAAACAAGAAATAAAATTAGATGAAAGAGGGACTACAATAAAAAATTAAGAAAAAGGTAAGTCGTAAAAAATTAAATTAAAAATCTAAAAAAGTAGGAGATTAAAAATAAATTTCATTTAGTAAAAGAATGGGAAAAAATGTAAATAAATGAAATTACAAATTTTAAATATTTAAGGAACTTAAAAGTGAAAATAATTAGGTAGAAAATAAATTCAAAAAATAGAAAACAAAACAAAAAAATTAAATTACATGTAAGAATAAAATGTAAACGTAAGAAATGTTTATGTAAAAAATAAATGAAAAGAAGCAGAAAATTTTTAAAAATAAAAGAAAACAGCTGAATATAGATTCAAAAAAGAAAAAAAAATATAGAAAAAAAACTTTAAAAAAATAAATTCACTCCTTTTAATTTCAAAAAAAAATAAATTTGTAAGAAAATAAAAAAAGCAAGAAAAAAAGTAAGAAAAGTAAGAAACAAAGTAAGAAAACAGAAACAGAAAAAAAAACAGGAAAAGAAAAAAAGAAAAATACAAAATATTTAAATAAGAAATAATAAAAATATATTTTAAGAAGATATGGAATAAAAACGTAAGAATAAAAGAAAAAGAATAAAAAATTTAAACATGAAGACAATAAAAATAAGAAAATATAAATGTAATAATAAAAAAAGTAATTAAATAAAATTCGCTGAACTGAAAATGTGCTCAAATATTTAAAACAATAAAATTCCATCATAATTTTCTCAATAATAAAAATTTCTCTATTTTAATCCAGAAAACTATTATATTCTCAAATATTCTTTTCCCATCCAATGTTATTTTTCATTATAAATTTTTTTTCACCATTTTCGAGAACACATTTCCATTTAAGTCTGACTGAAATAAGTTTATACTATTTAATTTAAACAGTGAAGCGGCGCACGCTAAATAAATTTAATAATAAAAAAACCATTATAGACCGTCTGTAACACAAGTTTGACACAAAAAAAAGTAGGGAGGAATTTTTCTTGTTTTTTTTTTTTGTAAAAAAAGAAAAACTATTTTTCTTTTGTTATTTAACTTATACGAAAGGAACGGAAAAATAATGGAGTTTTTATAAAGCAATTTATTCTTTAATTTAAACTTCAAACGGACAATTGTCTTTTGTATAAAAGTTTCCGCTTGATTTCTTCAAATTGTCACACAGAGAAGAATTGAAGGAAAATATATTGCAATGAAAATAAAATGTAAATTTAGAACTAATATTAATCGTGTTTGTAGATGGAAAAGTGACGCTCCGCCCAGTTTTTTTCTTAACATTGCTTTTGAAATATTATTATTTTTCGATCTTTTCGATTTTCCTTTCGTGGGGGGAATTTTACTTTCAATTAAAGAAAAAAATAGACTAAAAATTAATTGGATATTGATGAAGAATTAATTTTTAACTATCGATACGGGATCGGCGTTCAAAGTGGCGTCAGAATGACTTCGGGAGTTTTCGGTAAGCCTCGACGCGTCTCGGGAGCGTTTCGACGAATTCCGTCGCCACTCGGCAATTCTCGCCTCTCTGCTCGGGACTTTTCGGTCACCTTCGGTATTAATCGTCAAATTCTCATTTACCGACGAAATTGTAGTGGAAAAAATTGCCAAATGGATAATTTTTGAAATTAAAATGTATTATAAATTTATTTTTCTCTTTAAAAAGAAATTAGAACTATAATTAAATATATTAAAATTATATTTTCTATTTTTAATTTTAAAGAAAAAAATAATTCTCTGGTATTTAATATGTATCTTTATCGATAAAAAAAATCCACCACCTTCTCATTTTTGATGAAAATATAGAGGAGAAAAAAAATAATATTATCAAGTTAATACAAAATCAGGGAAATAAATCGAAAATATCCATTTTGTAGTTGAACAATATTCTTATTCTCCAAGGAGAAAGGAGAAACTTTTTTGCAAAGGAAACTGGCAACTTTAACTAACATACACACTCACACGAGAGGGGAAGAGGAATGGGAAAAAAAGAAAACATTTTGTACGAGAATGGGAAAAAAGAGATACTTACGAATTTAGCAGCCTGTGCCGAAAGCATGTCCGGATATTGTATGAGCGCTTGGTACGAACCTGGAAAAAAAAGAAGAGAGAAATTCTTGATAAAAATTTTGTTATGTTTCATCATATTTCGTCCTTGATGGACCATAATTCTCTCCTTAAACACACACATCAATGTGAGTAATAAGCATTAGAGAATGCACCTGAGAATAACATTTTCTACTTTACAACTTCAACTTCTCATTTACAAGATTAGCTTCTCTTTCCTTTTTATCATCTAAAAATCCAACATTCATTTTCGTTTCGGGATTTTTATCTCGGGAAAATAAATAATAATGTATCTCAAGAAACGAGAATGAGAGAAATAAGCAGAAGGAATTATTAAAACAATGAAATATAATTCGAGTTGTACATTTTTTTTTTTGCAAAAAGAAAATAAACTAAATAACTTTTTTTCGTGGGAGAATAACATTTATAAAATTTGTAAAATTTATAAAAACTATAAAATTTATAAAATTTATAAAATTTATAAAATTTATAAAATATTGCAGAATATGGAGACATGAAATATTTTCTTTCTGAATTCTTGTTTATTTTTATTCTATTTCCTAAAAGAAAATTACTGAATTTTTTTTCATAGCTTTTAATTTATTTTCAAGTTATTTTTATGAAATATTTTCTTTCTGAATTCTTGATTATTTTTATTCTATTTCCTAAAAGAAAATTACTGAATTTTTTTCCGTAACCTTTAATTTATTTTCAAGTTATTTTCATGAAATATTTTCTTTCTGAATTCTTGTTTATTTTTATTCTATTTCCTAAAAGAAAATTACTGAATTTTTTTATAGCTTTTAATTTATTTTCAAGTTATTTTCATCAAGGATTAAAAAATATTTGAAAGAAAAAAATTTCAATTGAAAATAATTTACAAAGTAAATTAATTTTTAACTTGAATATTTCATTTTAATCAATTGACATATTTCTTTGAAAAATAATCCGCTAATTTGTATTCAAACATTTTTTTCTCGGTCACCTATTCGCTGTGGTGTGAAATTAAGGGGGAAAAATAGAATTTTTTTTTGTTTTTCTTCAGATTGCGTATATTCCGTTGGAATATGGACCTTTGGAGGGCAGTTGGCTTGATTATGTCCAAAAGGTGGTGGTGGTTTGGGGATGTCTCGCAGCAACGAACTCGAGGTCAAGTGGCTTTAGTCGCTTAGTGTGTTGACGACATCCCATTGTGCCTTGACACCTCGGGTCAGAATCTGCGAGACATTTGCGATTAAGCGGATTTCACCAAAGGACACAGTTTTGATAGTCCTGACAACAACAGAACCTTCACGTCATGCCTTTAATTATAAACGCCAATAAATTACCCGCCTAATTATATATTTTTAACACAGGGGAAAAATCGATTGTTTTTTCGAAAATTTGATGTTTACTGTTTAGATAATTTAAATGTGAGAAATATTGTATGAGAATTTTTGTTATGATAACAAAAATTTTGATTTTTGTTATGATAACTTTTAACTATGTTTAATTTTGAACTAATGTTAACTAACTTTAAACTAATATTAATTAACTTTAAACTAACATTAACTAACTTTAAACTAACTTTAAACAACTTTAAACTAACTATAAACAACTTTAAACTAACTTTAAACAACTTTAAACTAATATTAACTACACTGTAAATCGTTAGGTATTAAAATAACACCAAAATGGATTAAAATAACACTAAATTGGATTATTTTAATCTTTTCTGGTGTTATTTTAATACCTAACGATTTACCGTGTAACTTTAGGCAAATATTTCAATTCTTTCAAAAATGGGCGTAAAATGGGTCAGAAAATTATTTTGTCACCTCTTTTTAGTTGTTTTTGCTAAAAATGACTAAAAATTACTATAAAAGGCTGAAAATGACTGAAAATGGCTAAAATTTACTAAAATTGATAAAATCTGGTTGATTTTGAAATTCCTGGGTAATTTTGTCGAAAAAATGTTTTTGTACGAACGAAATTAATTAACAAGTGAAAAATTTGATTTTTACCATTTTTGAAATATTTTTTCATGAAAAAAAAAATGTTTTTAAACTAAAAATATTGGAAATTATTATTGTTCTTAACTTCCAATTCAATTCTTTTAGATTTGAAAATTCATTTGTTTATTCTTCGAACTACTTTCTTTTCATATTTTCTTGTATAAAAATTACGAAAAAAATTATTATTTGAAACTAATTAGAAAAATATTGCTAAAAATATTTTTTTATGAAAAAAAGTTTTACAACTGTTTTTTTATTGAAAAAAAGTTTTACAACTGTTTTTTTATTGAAAAAAAGTTTTACAAATATTTTTTTCATGAAATAATAGCTTTAAAAGAAGATTTGAAATAAGTTAACAAAAAAAAGAAACATATTTTCAAATATAAAATAAATCGAATAAAAATAGTATTTCCGGGCTATTTTTTATTATTTTCAATCTAAATCTAAATCTAATTTAATTTTTACCATTTTTGAAGTATTTTTTCGTGAAAAAAATGTTTGTAAACTAAAAATGTTGGAAATTATTAATGTTCTTAATCAATTCTTTTAGATTTAAAAATTCGTTTTTTGTTTATTCTTCAAACTAAATTCTTTTCATATTTTCTTCTATAAAAATTTCGAAAAAAATTATTATTTGAAACTAATTAGAAAAATATTGATAAAAATAATTTTTTTATGAAAAAAAAGTTTTATAAATGTTTTTTTTTATAAAAACAATTTTTACAAATATTTTTTTCATGAAATAATAGCTTTAAAAGAAGATTTGAAATAAGTTAACAAAATAAAGAAACGAATTTTCAAATATAAAATAAATCGAATAAAAATAGTATTTCCGGGCTTTTTTTGATTATTTTTAATCTAAATCTAAATCTAATTTAATTTTTACCATTTTTGAAGTATTTTTTCGTGGAAAAAAGTAATGGAAATTATTATTATATAATTTTATTTATATTCAATATTATATTTATATTCAATATTATTATATAATATTGAATTCTTTAAAATTTAAGAATTCATTTGTTTTTTCTTCGAACTGATTTCTCTTCATATTTTCTTCTATAAAAATTTCGAAAAAAATTATTATTCGAAACTAATTAGAAAAATATTGATAAAAATAATTTTTTTATGAAAAAAAAGTTTTACAAATAATTTTTTTATGGAAAAAAAGTATTAAAAATGTTTTTTTTATGGAAAAAAAGTTTTAAAAATGTTTTTTTAATGAAAAAAAAGTTTTAAAAAAAGATTTGAAATTAGTTAGCAAAATAAAGAAATGAATTTTTAAATAAAAATATTTTGAATAAAAATAGTATTTCCGGGCTATTTTTTAATCATTTTTAATCTAAAAACAATTTTTACGTTTTTTAGAGTAAAAATCAAATTCTTCAATTGTGAAGATTTTGAGGATAGAAAAATTATTTTTTCTACAAAATAATTGAATTTTTTTTTAAATCTGTTAATTTTTTTAAACAATTTTTTAACTAAAATAAGAAGGTAAAAACGTATTTTGACTTTTTTTTATCTTTTACGACCATTGAACTTTTCATAAAAAAAATGTTACAGAATATTCAAAATATTTTGTACCATAAAAAATTGCCCAATAAAAAATTTTGTTTCTTCCCATATTTTTTAAGTATTTTTGTTTTTGTTAATATTTTTCAAGTATTATTGTTTTGAAAAAAATATTTTCGTAATTACTAAACTATAAAAACCTATAAAAATATCTAAATATAAAAAAATTATATTTTATTTATATTATCTAAATATAAACAAATTCTATTTTATTTATATTATCTAAATATAAACAAATTCTATTTTATTTATATTATCTAAATATAAAAAAATTATATTTTGTTTATATTATCTAAATATAAAAAAATTATATTTTTATTATATTACCTAAATACAAAAAAATTAATACAAAATAGAAAATATTTTGTATTACATTAAAATTATAACAATATAATAGTAGAATAATAGCAAAACGATGAATTGAAAAGAAAAAAGAAAATTTGTCAATGTTGATATAAATTCCACTAAATTTGATACTCACTGTTCTTCGTAAAGGTAACAATTTTCAGGACTTTGCCGAAGCGTGTGAATATCTGAAACAGAAAATTAATTTAACATTAGTAACGAGCGCCTGGGAACATATTTTGATACATATATATACACAAATAATATAATGGACAATATACTAAATCTCGAAACAAATCAAAATGCGTTTCTATTGTGAATTTATAAACAATGGTAGAATCACAAATTTCTATATATACTGTATGTAGGTATATATAAACTTGCACTAAAAATAAACGAGAACGCATTAAATTGAAATATTATTTTCAAAATAGTATTTACGATAAATCGACGAGGGAATTATTTTACTCAATTGTCTTGAAAATTTTATTCACTTGTACCCACCTATAAATGCATATAAATGTATATGAACAGGAAAAATATTCCATTGCGAAAGGGGATATTGTCGATTATTGGAAATTCTTAACAGGTTTTTGAAAATTCAATAGCAGATTATAAATAAATTCAAATCAATTTTTGAGAAGGGAAATTTTTTTCAAATATGAAAAGAAACAATATTTGCCATGGAAATTCTTGTCTATTATTTGGAATTTTTAATAACAAAATAGTAAATAGAAAAAATAAACTAGTAAATTAATAAGCAAAAAAATAATTGAGTATGATAATACAAAAAGTAAATATTTAAAAATTTTTGAAAAATATTTAACAAATTGAATTGAAATAATATTAAAATAGTACGAATGTAAATATAAAAAAAATATTAAATTATAGGGTAAATAAAAAATAAATGAAAATAAATATTAGAAAATAATTTTTAAAAGTATAAGAAAATTGAAATATTATTAATTCGTGTAAAGAGTAAATAATATTAAAATAGTAGGAATGTAAATATAAAAAAAATATATAATTATAGGGTAAATGAAAAATAAATGAAAATAAATATTAGAAAATAATTTTTAAAAGTATAAGAAAATTGAAATATTATTCATTCGTGTAAAGAGAAATAATATCAGTAATTGTACGATATGAAAAATAAAGTTATAACGAAGAGAAAAATGTGAATTGAAAATAAATAAAAACTAAATGAAAATAAATTAAATAAAAAATAAATAAAGATAAATATAATAAAGAATAAATAAAATAAAGAATAAATGAAAATAAATAAAATAAAGAATAAATAAAAATAAATAAAATAAAGAATAAATAAAATAAAGAATAAATAAAAATAAATAAAATAAAGAATAAACAAAAATAAATAAAATAAAGAATAAATAAAAATAAATAAAATAAAGAATAAACAAAAATAAATAAAATAATGAATAAACAAAAATAAATCAAATAAAAAATAAATAAAAATAAATAAAAATAAATAAAATGAAGAATAAACAAATCAATGAAATTGAAAGACAATAAAAAATTTTGTCCACCCTCATCTCCAATTTTTAATATTTTTCCAATTCCTTTTTTCTGCTATTTACATTTCTTTTCGCTCCGTTCTCTTTTTCACGAGAGGGAATAAAATATTTTCCTTTCTTTTTTTCGGGTTTTTATTTTCATCTTTTTTCTTCCTTTCGTTTTTTTCCATTTTTTTTCTTTCTTTTTTTTTGGTGGCCAGAAGGAAAACCCCTTGGGAAATCAGGTCCCTATGCACAGGTAGAGCGATCAGTTCAGAAATATGTATAAGTCGTCGCTTAACTCACCAAACATAGATGCAAACCAACAACACGCAAAGTGTACTTAATATTTTATCCATTCAACTCACGTTTTTATTATTTTCTTTTTTATTCCCTCTCACTCTTTCTCTTTCTCTCTATATCGAATATATTTATTCCGGAAAAGAAAAAAACTACTGTTTATAGATTATATTTTGTGCTCAAAATCGACAATAAATGGAAATTATATTTTTATTTGTAAACTTTTTTCTTTTTCGATTATATTTTGAACAAGGATAAAAAATTATTGCGAAAGAAATGGGTTTTTTGTTATTTAGTTTATTTTTATTATTTAGAATTATAATATTACTGTAATATATTTTTAAACTTTTTTGTCGTATTATGTAATTTTCTTTTCTTTTTCTTTTAATTTTCTATTCTTTTTCTAATTATCAGTTTTTTATTTTCTTTTCATTCATTAATTATTTTTCTATGTTTTTATTCATTTAGTAGAAAAAAAATATTTACAAAATTATTTAAATTTAAAAATTATTTATAACTAATAAATTGTAAATAATAAAGAAAATTCATACGAAAAAAATACGTTTTGAACTGGTTTCTTATTATAATATATTATAGGAAAAAAAATACAATTGAGAAAAAAAGAAAAAATTAATAATTATTTAGATAACTTGTTTTATTTACTATTTTTCCAAATGAACTTCTTGGTAACATATTTTATTTGAAAAAACTTCAATTTCCCTCTGGCTTTTCTTAGTTAAGATGAGAAAAAAAACGAGAAATGACATAATTAAATGAAAATTAAAAGAAAAAGGAAAATTGAAATATTTACTTTCTTTTGTGAATGAGAAAATACTTTCGCAGAAGAATAAGAGTCAGAAGAGGTAAATGATACTTTTCGAGATAAAATGTGATTACCCTCTTCAGACATCTCAAGTTTTAGAGCACAGAAATGTATTCAAGGAAAGTTGCTTTATTTTTCCTCAAGCTTCCCGATATATTTTCATATATTCATGATAATAAAGAAATTACGACAAGATAAAATGTTTTCCTGATTTTATATATTCTTGTATTGGATGGAAAAACGAAAGAAAATCGAAAGGGAAAATTTGCTATTGGAATAAATTACAAAAATCATAATTACAATTTTTTAATTTTATAAAAACAAATTTAAAAAATAAATTATTAAAATCAAAAGGGAAAATTGCCATTCGAATAAATTACAAAAAACCTAATTATAATTTTTTAATTTTATAAAAACTTAATTGATAATTTTATAAAATTTTATAAATTATAAAAATGAAAACGTAAAATTGGCATTCGAATAAATTACAAAAAATCATAATTACAATTTTTTAATTTTATAAAAACAATTTTAAAAAATAAATTATTAAAATCAAAAGGGAAGATTGCCACTCGAATAAATTACAAAAATCCTGATTACAATTTTTTAATTTTATAAAAACAAATTAAAAAATAAATTATAAAAATCAAAAGGGAAAATTGCCATTCGAATAAATTACAAAAATCCTAATTATAATTTTTTAATTTTATAAAAACGAATTAAAAAAATAAATTATAAAAATAAATTATAAATTATAAGAAATTTTAATTAATTGTAATTGACACAAAGAAAAATTATTTTCCAAGTTATTGATGTTTTTTTCTTCTTCTTTTTTCCTATTGAGAATTGAGAACAACTTCCAATACAGAAAATTTGTGGAAAAATTTCTAATTTTCGAATTAAATAATAATTACTCATTTTTGTTATTAAATTTAAATAATATATTGATTATATGCAAATTAATATAGTGCTAAACAATTTAATAGAGCACGCAGCAGCAACAACAACAACAACAACAACGAGACATGTTGAGTGAGAAATGTCCATCATTTGTCAGCCAATTGTTTCGTTTTCATTATATTGAGATATATATCCAGTGAGACAGTAAATTAATTAATTTCTCAAACCGCATATTCGCTGTTGAAAATGCATCAAAATCAAATACATTCATTTTTTTGCACCCACTAAATTCCAAATAATTTGGAAATTTCTAAATTCACTGAATTTTAATCGTTATTGCCAAAATCAAATATTTCATTTATCACAAAAATTGAAATTAATTATTGGATGAATTAAAATTGATTTTCAAGCTGAATATAAAAATGAAAACTAATTAAGAGAATAGAAATAAAAAAGTAAAAATTGAAATTGAAAGTAATTAAGAAATTTTTTTTAAAAATAAGTTAAAGATTGTAGTTAATTTTAGTCCAAAAATCAAAACACTTAAAAAATACTGTAAACGTTATAAAATTCTTCTCAAAAAAATGAATTATGTTTAAACTTTAAACTTTGCAAAAAATTTTCTAAAATTCCAAATCTCATTGTAAATAACAAAATTCTTATCCAAAATTTAATTACTTTCAAAAATGTCAATAAAATTCTTGCCCTAATTTTAATTATTTAAAAAAAAATTTTCCCATTTCAATGATATTCAATATCTACTAATTTAAGAAAAGTTCCAAAAAAGAATTCAATTTAGAAAACAATTTTTCATAAAATATATTTGTATAAAATATATTTTTCAAATAATATTTATAAAATATATTTTTTAAGTAATATTCATAAAATATATTTTATAAATATTATTTGAAAAATACATTTTATAAATATTATTTAAAAAATATGTTTTATAAATATGTTTTTTAAAAATATGTTTTATGTTTTTTAAAACAATTCTAGAAAATATATTTTCTAAATACAAAATTAATAAATTATTAATTATTAAGCAAAAATTTCGAAAAAAATTTCAAATAAAATTACCGATTTAAAAAATAATAGAATTTGAAAATTTCTGTTGAAAATACATAAAAAATTGAATTTTGAAAAAGTTAGAAACAATTGCAGAAATTCAATTATTTCCAAAAGTAATAAAATTTATCTTACAAAATTCAATTTGTTATAGAAAAAAATAATATAATAAACAAAATTTATTTGCTAATCATAATTTTTTTTTTAATTTTCTAATTTCAAATATTAGTTTATTCTAAATCGTGACAAATAAATAATGAATAATTAATAAATAAAGAATATAAATAATGTAAATAATATAAATTAGCAGAAAAAATATTAATAATTAATTTAAAATTTAAATGACACAAAAATATTTTTAAAACACCGAAAAATCACAATTTATACAAATAACCAAAAAAAAGAATATCATTGAAAAGAGAGGATGGCAAAGAAAAATAAATAAATAAAGAGAGGAAAAAAAATGTGAAAATGAGACTCTTCTCTATGGAAAGACCGAATAAAGCGAAGCATTAATCACACGTTTCTCCTGCTCTCTATGATTAATGATTTCTTTGACACCATGAAAAGCAAAGCGAAACGCCTAATGTTCCGGTTCGATCATTTCGCAGTTGATGCTTCATGTTCGTGCCTTTTTTTCGCGCAGTCACTTTAGTTTGTTTATATATGTATATATGTCATGAATGAATCAACATTCTCTTAAATATTCAAAACGTTTTTTTCTTTTATTTAACTTTTCTTTTTTGTTTCCTCAAAAAGGAAGCAAAAAATAAATAAAATAATAAAACTCCGAAAGAAAAAATTAATGCTCTTATGAAACTTTGAAACGAAGTTGTTTACAATTTATCAACATGCGTCTGTGGTCAAGTGGTAAGTCCAATGACTCGCGAACCATTCTAGGTGTGTAGTGAGTTCGATTCCCGTCGAGTGGGAATTTTTTTCCCAAATCGGTTATAAGTTATTATAAATAACAAATTATTATAATATTATTATTATTACTATTATTATTATATTATTATTATTATTATATTATTATTATTATTATTATTATAAATAACAAATAAAAAATAGATTGTGTAAATAAATGACTAGACAAATAAGTGGAGTAAAATTAAAAAAAAGTAAATAAAAAACAATAAATAAAGGGATGTAGAAAAAAATAAATTAAATACAATAAACGAACCAAGGTAGAAAAAAATAAACTCGGGTAGAAAAAATATAATAAATACAATAAACCAATTAAGATAGAAAAAATATAATAAATACAATAAACAAAGTAAGGTAGAAAAAATAAAATAAATACAATAAACAAACTAAGGTAGAACAAATAAAATAAATACAATAAACAAACTAAAGTAGAAAAAATAAACAAAATAAAAATAATACGCAAATAAAATTAATTTCTTAATTAATATAATAACTAGTAAATTAAAGGAAAGTAAAATCAATAGGAAAATAAAATTAATAAAGAAAAGTAAATTATGTTACATCAATAAAAAAAGTAAAACTAATGAAAGACAATAAAACGAAGTAAAATCGATAAAAAAAGTAAAACTAATAAAATAACTATAATAACTAATAAAATAAAACTAATAATAAAATGAAGTAAAAACAATAAAAAAAAATAAAATTATCAAAGGGAATAAAATACTAAAAAACGTTAAAAATAAATAAATAAATAATTACAAAAAATGTGACTTTAGTCAATAGAAAAATAAAATTAATAAAGTAAGCATAAAATAATTAATTTCACAAAGTGTTAGAAACGTAATTATTTAATAAAAAATAAAAAATTTAAAAGTTTAAAAAATCCAGAAGATAAAAGAGGAGGGGGGGGGTAAAAGAAGAGATTATTCATTAAAATGGTACGTGGTCAGTTGGCCAGAAGCCCAACGAGTATTGGTCCCAAGTGTGTCTCGGGGGCAAATTATAGGGATATGCGTACCTGGCTGTGCAGAATCCGAGGTTATTGATTGCTGTTAGTTATTAATACGCGTGTTCAATTATCACTGAATCCTTGACGGTGGTCCAACTTCGCTTTTACCTCTTTCACCCCCCCCCTATCTCCCCCTCTTGTAATGGAATAATGTTTTGTTTCACAACAATGCTAATGTAACCAGGCTTTATTAGGGGTCTGGACAGTTTTTGTCAAGGCCCTTGTTTAATAGCCATTTTTTACCCTTTTACAAAATTTCCGTAATTAAATTAATAAATTAAATGTAAACAAGTAATAAATAATTACTAAAACTAGTAATAAATAATTACTAAGTTTCTAAAACTAGTAATAAATAATTACTAAGTTTCTAAAACTAGTAATAAATAATTACTAAGTTTCTAAAACTAGTAATAAATAATTACTACATTACTAAAATTAGTAATAAATAATTACTAAGTTACTAAAACTAGTAATAAATAATTACTAAGTTTCTTAAACTAGTAATAAATAATTACTAAGTTTCTAAAACTAGTAATAAATAATTACTAAATTACTAAAACTATAGTAACAAATAATTACTAAGTTACTAAAACTAGTAATAAATAATTACTAAGTTTCTTAAACTAGTAATAAATAATTACTACATTACTAAAATTAGTAATAAATAATTACTAAGTTTCTTAAACTAGTAATAAATAATTACTACATTACTAAAATTAGTAATAAATAATTACTAAATTACTAAAACTATAGTAACAAATAATGACTAAGTTACTAAAACTAGTAATAAATAATTACTGAGTTTCTAAAACTAGTAATAAATAATAAATTAGAAATAAATAATTAATAATATAATATTTATAATTAGAATTAAATAATTAAAAAAAATAATTCAATATTTATTTTATTCAATGCTAGTAAATTAGTAATGAAACTAAATTGATAATTCGAGTATAAATTAGTAATGAAACTGAATTAATAATTCAAGAAAATTAAGAATCAAATATTTATTGAAATCAATTTAATTTCTAAATGTAGGTAATTAATTTATTATTTGGTGAACTAAATTAAGTTTTGAGAATCTAATGAAATTGTTAATTGACAGAATCGCCGCCACTGGTCAGGGAAATCAGAAAAAAGTCAGGCATTATTATTAAAGTTGTAGAAAAAAATTTAATTTGCAAGATTTATAATTAGTTTATCAATTAATTAATTAAATATTTAAAAACATGTATTCATGGAAAAATTAAGTTAAAAACCGCCGAAAAAAATGAATAATTTAGTAATTAATTAATTTAAGAGAAGTTACAATTGTTTGGAAAAATTCAATTTTGTTAAAAAATTGAAGAAAAAAAAAATATGGACAAAATTTTAATTATTTTTAAAATAATAAAATTCTTTTCCAAAATTCAATTTTATTTTTGTATTTAAATAAAATAAAATTTTTATTTTTGTATTTAAATAAAATTGAATTTTTATTTTTGTATTTAAATAAAATTGAATTTTTATAGAAGTTTCTTCAATAAAAATTCTTCTCATAATTGCAATTCAGTTGAAATTTTAGATAATAATTGAATATTAAAAGCATTAAAGCGTGAATTTTTTAGAAATAATTGTATTTTGAAAAAAGTTTCATTGCATTTTTCTTTGATTTAAAATTTTTATTTTCTAAATTATTAAATTGAGGATTTTCCGAATAATCGAAATTTCCTAAAAATTAAATTGTAAATTATGTTTTTTTGAAAATTCTCTAGAAAGTTTAGCGAAAACTATTAAAATTAATTGATATTTATTCATCCTTCGAAGGAATTATAATAAAATTTTTGAAATTCATTACATTTTTCGAAGAGTTTACTAAAAATTTTATTACAAAAATAATAATTTAACAATTAGAGAACTTTGCAAATAAATGAAATAGAACCTTTTTTTTATCATCTATTCATTTTGAGAGTGAATCTAAATATTATTTTTGGTAGGTGGTCACTTTTTCTAAAAAATATTTTCTAATCCTTTTTGCCTAAGAAAAGTTTTTAATTTTTTCTGATCAGATTTCTAATAAAATCTGATTCCTAAAATAAGTTTTTCTAATAAATTTTAATTTCTAAAAAGAGTTTCTCTAATGAGTTTTGATTTCTAAAAAAAGTTTTTCCAAAAAGTTATGATTTCTAATATTTATTTTCCTAAAGTTTATAAAATTCCATAAATTTTGATAGAAGTTAGAAAATTGGTGAAAAAAACTAAAATTAAAAAATATAAACCGCTTCTCACATTTTCTGTTTTTTAATCATAATTCTGTTTACGTAATGAGTTACCTTTTGAGAAAAAAAGAGAAATTTTTATAAAATATCTGTAAATAAAAATTCTACTTAAAAAAATTTTTTTTTCAATCATTTTTATAATTATAATTTGTAAAATTTCTAATAATTTTTTATTACAATTTTTCAACAAAAAAAAAAGGATTTTTTGAATGAATTAAAAAATTTTTGTAAACTTTATTTTTAATCACATACCTAATAATTGTTATTAAATCAAAAGTTATTATAATCATTATTATTATTATTTTAATCAGAAATTAAATATTGTTATAGGAAAAGAAGTTTTTGAAATTTTCCTTTTATAAAAAGAAATTTTTAGAAAATAACCTTTATTAGAAGAATGAAAATTAGAAAATCACCTTCATTATAGAAAAAAGTTTTTTGGAAATTCACTCTTATTAGAAAAAAGTTTTTTAGTAATTTATCTTAATAGAAAAAATATTTTTAGAAAATAAAAAATTAGAAAATACGTTTTAGAAAAACTGTATACCCAAATCATTATTTTTTGAGTTAGGAAAAAAATCAAAAATTTTTTTTATTTTTTGTTTTTTTTTGTAATAATTCAGGGAAATAGAAAATTAATTTTTTATGATAAATATGATTGAATTGAATTAATTCGAAAACGTAAGTAGTTTAATCATTAAAAATTTCAATTGCACTTTATATTTTGTTTTTACGTTTAGTATTTTTTTTTATCAAAATTTCGCTTTGTCGCACTTTTTCCCAAAGTTGTAAAATACTTTTGCAAAGTTTAATATATATTTTTTTGCTTATGGATTTCATTCAAATAACCGATTATTTGACTATTATCAAATAAATATTTTCTTGAATCAAATAATTTTTATTTAAATCAATTAAATTTTATTTGCTTCAAATACTGAAATATTTGACTCAAATACTGAAATATTTGATTCAAATACAATTTATTTGATTCAAATAAAAATTATTTGATTCAAGTAAATATTTATTTGATAATAGTCAAATAATCGGTTATTTGAATCAAATAAATTTCTTTTTCAGTGTAAGGAACAAAATTTGGAAAAATTAAAAAAAAACTGGAGATTAAGGGACTATTTTACGCGAGTGGAACAAAAATTATTATCAGAGGAAACTGGTGTGAAGAGAGAAGTAATAAAGTTCGGCTCGTTAAGTATAAAGTCTAAGGTGGTTGGTATAAAATACATCTCTCGCTCTCTCTCTCTCTCTTTTCCCGTGTAATAGTATTAATTGCACACTTACTATAAATAGAAAATGGGAAAATAGGATATTCGGTGGAAGAAGGGAGGGAGGGTGTATATCGATCGAAAGTGCAACGACAACGACAACGACGATGAGGACGAAAGGCTTTTAACATTTATGCACCGCTCTCGAAAGACTTGGGTAACATAAATACACATAAGTGGCTGGCCCTGGCACCTGGGACACCCTAAATCTTACCTTATTAAGGCCACCTCCCGATATCTTCTGAAATTTCTCCTCTCCACTCACCACAGGAGATTTTGCTAAATGCACTTTAGCGACAATGAAAAATGATAAATTATATTCCTATACCTATATATATACAATACATATCCATTTTATAACTGGGTGATGAATTATTATCGTCGCGTGTTAATTATCCGAACATTTGTCATTGACACTTTCGTTTCAAATATTCTACTATATTATATTGATTTTAACATCAGTGCGGAAATATTATCATTTATGGGGATCAAATATTCAGTTACGTCTCTCTCTCTCTCTCCCTCTCTTTTTTTCTCTTTTTATCTCCCCCTCTCCCTTTCTCTCTATTCTCTCTTCTCCCTTGTCATCTATTTTTTTCTCCTTTTTCTTAATCAAATTCAGTGAAAAAACGAATCAAAAGTGGTTTTCATTTGCATTAATAATATTTAATTAATTTTATTAACTAATAATAATTTATTTCAATTGAAAAATTATTACGTTCGAAAATTAATTTTGATGGAAAGAATAATTCAATTTAGTTAAAAAAATGATTACGATTGAAAATTAATTTTGATGGTAAAAATAATTCAATTTAATTTAATTTAATAAAACTTCTGAAAATAATTATAAATTTTACGAGAAATTCATTTAAAATTTCATTAAAAATCAAAATAATTGAATTTATTATTTATAAATAATTAAAATTTTGAAATTCTTTTCTTAAAAATTTATTGTTTTGTTTTTGAAGAATTTAAAAAGATGTTTTAGAGAATTTATATTTCTCCAGGAATTTAATAAAATTTTTTTTATAAATTATATCGAAATCCTCTGATTAATTTTATTATTTTTAAAAAATATGGAATTCTTCAAATGAAGTTTATTTCATTTTTTACGGATTTTTAAACAAAAAGTAAAGAAATTAGTTTCTTTTTATTTATTTATTTTTTTTTTTTAAATAACAATTCCATTATTTCGAATAATATGATTAAAATTATATAAAAAATAATTGAATTCTTGCGATGAATTTTATTATTCATATGAAAAGAGTTAATTATTTTCTAAACTTTTGATTGTGATAAATTCTTTTTTTTTAAATTTCATTAAAATAGTAAATATTTGAAAATATTTGAATTTCAACTACTAATTTCATTATTTGTAAAAGAAAATTGAATTGATTTTATTTTCTTTTATTTTCGCTCTCTTTCGTTTCTTTTTTCTCTTTTTCGTTTCTTTTTGTCGTTTCTTTTTTCTTCTTTTTATTTCATCTTTCTCTTTTTTTCGAACGCCATTATTTTTTTAATTGAATTAAATTATTTTTTGAATTAAAATTAATTTTTGAACGCCATTATTTTTTTAATTGAATTAAATTATTTTTTAAATTAAAATTAATTTTCGAACGCCATTATTTTTTTCATTGAAAAAAGAATTTAATTCAATCAAAAAAATAGTTGAATTAGTCACCGACTTTTTGCTTCTAAATCAGTTATTTTTAACCGATTCAAATTAAGAGAGCACCAAAAATTATTTCCCCCCACTGATTCAACTTCAAAAATCTTCTAAAAATTCTGCAAAAGCGAAAAAAAATTCTCAACGCGAGCAAAAAAAAAAGAACCTTCAACCTAAAGAACAGGAGGTAAAAAAACACAAGAGTACATGAATATTTCATACAGAATTGAGTGTAACATTTTGTTTAGTACAGTAAAAAAAAAAAAAAAAAAAAAGTCACTGTATATGTCTTATATGGGATTCTCAAGAGCTACACGAAGTGGCACTTACATGTCGTGCCATTGCGGAATATGATGCCTTGTACCATTAAACGTTCGCGATGTAACCTCTATATGTTATAATCTCGGGAGTGTGTAATATATTTTACATATATAAGACGGGCATATAAGGCAAGATAGAGATAAAGATAGAGAGAGAGAGAGAGGGACAGAGAAAACGGCAGTTGAAATGGGGAATAATAATGCCTTTTTGGACAAGGATTTTGTGGCATCATTAGAGACAAACACAGTGGCAGGCAGTCCTCGTTTCCATTCCTATGAGACACTGGGCAGGAAACCAGGAACATCATGGTGGTTAAAGGATGAGTAGGAGGAAGAGCTTGCAGAGAAGGAAGGAGGATAACGGGATAACGGTAGTGCTTCCGGTTCGAGTTGAGTGGGCCATGCATTTTTAACGTCGGCCTGGCTTTGCAAATACACTCGTGGCTTCGCTCTTCCTTCCCTCACCCTCTCCTTTTTTTAATACCCCCACTCTCTTTTTTCGCTCTTTCTTCCCCTTCTCTTTTTTTAATACCCCCACTCTCTTTTTTCGCTCTTTCTTCCCCTTCTCTTTTTTTAATACCCCCACTCTCTTTTTTCGCTCTTTCTTCCCCTTCTGTTTTTTTAATACCCCCACTCTCTTTTTTTTGCTCTTTCTTATCCACTCTCTTTTTTTGCTCTTTCTTCCCCCTCTCTTTTTTAATACCCCCACTCTCTTTTTTTCGCTCTTTCTTCTCCTTCTCTTTTTTTAATACCCCCACTCTCTTTTTTCGCTCTTTCTTCCCCTTCTCTTTTTTTAATACCCCCACTCTCTTTTTTTCGCTCTTTCTTCCCCTTCTGTTTTTTTAATACCCCCACTCTCTTTTTTTCGCTCTCTCTTATCCACTCTCTTTTTTTGCTCTTTCTTCCCCCTCTCTTTTTTAATACCCCCACTCTCTTTATTTCGCTCTTTCTTCCCTCCCCCCTCTTTTTTTATTACCCCTACTCTCTTTTTTTAATACCCTCTCTTACTCATTCATTCCTTTTCTCTCTCTGTCTCTTTTTTTACTGTTTCCCTTAAACATTTTCCCCTTTTTTCCCTCTTTTTCTTCTTCGTTTCTTTTTTCTCTTCTTTTTGTTTCTTTTATTTTCTCTCTTTTTCTCTTTTTCGTTTCAGTTTTTTTCCTTTTTGTTTTTCAAAAAAAAAAAAAAAAAAAAAATCACTGGTATGTCTTATATGGGATTTTTCTCACTGGCATTTTTTTTCAGTGTTTTTCTCAGTGTCTCTCTTTTTTTTCTTTTTTTTTCTTTTTTTTTTCTTTTATTTTATTCCTCTTTTTTTTTCGTTTGTTTTTCTCTTTCTTTTTTTTCCTTTCATTTTCTCTCTTTTTTCTTTTTCGTTTCTATTTTGTTTCTATTAGTTTCTCTCTCCTTCTCTCTTTCTTGTTTTTTATTTTTTTTAGATTCATTTTCTTTCTCTTTCTTCCCTATTCTTTAAAATTTTTTTTCTCTTTTAAAATTAAAAAAACGTTCTCTTTTCAAAATTTGTTTAAATGTGAAGATCTACATTTAAACAAATTTTGAAAAGAGAACGTTTTTTTAATTTTTCTAAATTTTGTTTCTTAATTTAGCAAATAGTTGAGGTATTAATATTTTAATATAAGAACATAAAATTTTTAATATAAGGTTCGAAAATAAATTTAATCCATAGGAAAAAAAATATATATTAAACTTTTTAAAAGTATTTTGGAAAACTAAGGAAAAAGTGCGACAAAGCGTGCAACAAAGCGAAATTTCAATTTAGAAAAAATACTAAACTTGAAAAAAAAAAGAATATAAAGTGTAACAAATTGAAAGTTTCATATTCTTACTTTTTAAAACTAAAGAAAATAATTTTTCCAAATATAAAATTTATTCTAATTAAGTTTTGTCAATATTTCCAATCTTTACCGCCGAATTGAACGATTTTATTCATTTAATATTCAATTGTAAATCACAAAATTTTTCATAAAATTTAATTAATTAAATTTTAATCATTCAAATGTTTCACACGACATCAATTATTTGAAATAAAAAATAAACTATTGTTCAAAAAATGAATTATTTCTTAAGATTGAAAACTTATATAAAGAATTTTTTTAATCAAAATTTTGGAAAGTAATTGATGTAATTTTGCGAAGAAATTTAATAAAACTTCTGAAAATAATTATAAATTCTACGAGAAATTCATTAAAATTTCATTTAAAATCAAAATAATTGAATTTATTATTTATAATTAATGAAAATTATGACATTCTTTTTTTTTTAAATAAATCGTTTTGTTTTTGAAGAATTTAAAATGAAGTTTTAAAGAATTTATATTTCTCCAGGAATTTAATGAAAATTTTTAGTATAAATTATCAAAATCCTCTAATTAATTTTATTATTTATAAAAAATATTGAATTCTTCAAATGAAGTTATTCCATTTTTTACGGATTTTTAAAGAAAAAGTAAATAAATGAATTTCTTTTTATGATTTCATGAAAATTTTAAATAATAATTCCATTATTTCGAATAATCTGATTAAAATTATAAAAAAAAAATTTAATTCTTGCGATGAATTTTATTATTCATATGAAAAGAATTAATTATTTTCTAAACTTTTGATTTTGATAAATTCTTTTTTTAAAAATTTCATTAAAATAGTAAATATTTGAAAATATTTTAATTTCATTATTTGTAAACGAAAATTATATTGATTTTATTTTCTTTTATTTTCGCTTTCTTTCGTTTCATTTTTCTCTTTTTTGTTTCTTTTTGTCGCTTTTTTTTATTTTTGGTTTTTTTTCGTTTCTTCTTTCCCTTTTTTCATTTTTTCTTTCGTTCTTTCTTTCTCGTTTCTTTTTTCTCTTTTTTCTTTCATTTTCTCTCGCCTTCTCTCTTTCTCTTTTTTCTTTTTTTTGTTTCTTTTTTTCGTTTCTTCTATTTCTTTTTTTCATTTTTTCTTTCATTTTCTCTTTCGTTTCTTTTTTCTTTTTTGTGTTTCCTTTTTTCGTTTCTTCTTTCTCTTTTTTTCATTTTTTCTTTCCTTCTTTTTTTCTTGTTTCTTTTTTTGTTTTTTTCATTTTCTCTCTTTCTTTTTTTTCGTTTCCGTTTTCTCTTTTTTGTTTCTTTTTTCTTTCATTTTCTCTCTCCATCTCTTTTTTTCTTTTTTCGTTTCTTTTTTTCTTTTTTGTTTCTTTCATTTTCTTCCATTTTCTCTTTTTTGTATCTTTTCTTTCGTTTCTTTTTTCTCCTTTTTTCTTTCAATTTCTCTTTCCTTCTCTCTTTCTTTTTTCGTTTCTTTTTTTCTTTCTTGCTTCTATTATTTTCTCTCTCTCTTTCTTCCCTATTTTTTTATCTCCACATTTAAACAAATTTTGAAAAGAGAAAAGTGTAAAAAAAGAGAAAGAAAAAAAAGAAAGAATTTTTTATCTCCACATTTAAAAAAATTTTGAAAAGAGAAAAGTGTAAAAAAAGAGAAAGAAGAAAAAAGAAAGAATTTTTTATTTTTTATCTCCCCAGGTAAAAAAATTTCCAAAAAAGGGAGAAAAAGAAAAAAAAAAGAAAAAGAGTGGGGGAATATTTTCTCCCTCTCTCTCCCTCTCTTCTTGTTTCATGTATAAAACACAAACCGGAAACTGGCTGCAGTCGACCGCACGACGTGTAAAACCAACTTAAGCCACGAGAGAGTAAACCAATTTTGCGCTCTTTCTAAATCCACCGCCCCCCTCCCCTTTTTACCATTCGGCCTTCGCTCGTTCACCATCAGCAGCGTAAACCGCTTGGAAGCGTCTCGCAAATGTGAAACAGAAACATTATTAGTTTCCTGACGAGGACGATATAGCGAGATGTAGTATCCCAGGTCTGACACACTATTCACTCTTTCGAAAAGGGTTCCTCTATACATATACATATAAATTTATAAATGTATGTACAACGTGTTCATGCAACGCTCGTGAAATTGAATTTAAAATTACGCCCCCGAAAAGGGAATTTGACATTCGACACAACTTTGCACTGCTTGTTTCAAATTTGATTACACGACGAAACATCATAGAGAAAAGCGTTTTTTTTTGGAATTGAGAAAAAAAGTTTATAATATTTATATTTTTATTTATTTATTTTTTTTTTTGAGATATGTACATATATTATATAATATATATTTGTATATTTAGATATTTTGAGCCACGCTGGGAGTGTATTTCCTCGAATTTGTCTAGACTATATATTTTTCGAAAGTCGAGAGAGAGAGAGCTTTGCTGTGCAAGTTGCTTTGGACGGAATTATTCATATATAAGCTTGTTTAAGTAGGTTTATTATTTATTTAATAGTAATTAGTGTGCCTTGTTAAATACATTTAAACTTGTAAAAGTACATAAATTTTCATGAGACGGTTCATATTTTCCGTTTTCTATAACGGATTATAAACTCGTAACTGTTATTTTATTATTAATTAGTAACAATATATAATTGTTTTGATAGTAAATTTGTTAATATTATTGTAAATATACTTCTACTCTTTATATAATAATAATAATAATAATAATAATAATATAATAACAATTTTTAATAACAATAATAATTGTAATAATAATAATTTTAATAATAAACAATTTTTAATAACAATAATAATTATAATAATAATTTTTAATAATAATAATTATAATAATAATTATTATTTTTAATAATAATTGTTAATATAATAGTAAATATACTTTTACTAATATTATAATAATTATATGAATTTTTCACAAAAAACTCCTCCATTTTTTTCAAAGCTTTAAAATTATTTTTCAATTGTTATAATTATAAATTATATGTAATTATATGTAAATTATATGTAATTATGTGTAATTTATAATATACAAAAAATTATATATAATATTATTATAATTAGAATACTAATAATACAATTTTCATGAAAATATCAAATTGATACCGAACTGTATCAAAATGATACCAAAAATTTGCATTGAATTATAATTAGATCCAAGTTTTGTTATCAAATTCGTTGTAATTTGACACTTTTTATTTTTGTTTTTACTTTAACAGTCACATTGCAATCACAGTTTTACTCAATTTGCCATTTTTAGAAAATATGTGATAGTAAATAATAGGAAATGGTAAAAAATAAGAAATTAATTATCATTATGATAGTAATTGTTAAAAAATGATAAGAAGTGATAAACAAGAAAAAAAATAAACGATAAACAAATAAAAAATTGTAAGAAATGATAAAAAAAGTGACAAATACTAAAAAAAAGATAAACGATAAACAAATAAAAATTGTAAGAAATGATAAAAAAAATATAAACGATAAACAAATGAAAAAATTGAAAAAAAATGATAAAAAGTGATAAATAATAAAAAATGATAAAAAGTGATAAATAATAAAAAATGATAAAAAGTGATAAATAATAAAAAAAGAAAAACAATTAATAAATAAAAATTGTAAGAAATGATAAAAGATAAAAGATAAACAAATAAAAAATTGAAAGAAATGATAAAAAAAGATAAACGAATAAAAAATTGAAAGAAATAAAAAGTGATAAATAATAAAAAAAATGAACGATAAACAAATAAAAAATTGTAAGAATTGATAAACAATAAAAACAGATAAACGATAAACAAACAAAAAATGGTAAGAAATGATAATTAATAAAAAACAGATAAACGATAAACAATTAAAAAATTGTAAGAAGTGATAAATCATAAAAAAAAGATAAACAAATAAAAAATGGTAAGAAATGATGAAAAGTGATGAGAGGAGAAATTGATAAGAAAAAGAAGAGCGACAGTGAGAGGCTTCTGACAGTAGGGAATAAAGGGTTAAACTCGCACGTAAGCCGTTAATGGAGCAACAGAAAACATATCTCCATTCTTGTTACGATTATCCTTAGGAGCTGAAGATTCCGCTTAGCGCAGTTGCGTAAGTAGGCTTATAAAGCGACGAGTTGAGAGAACGGGTATTTAGGGGTCGACCGACATGTAATCAGTTCTAAAGATTACTCCCGTAAGCTTGTCAGTTAAGTTGAACCGAACGCTTAAGTAAAATCTTCTCTCCTCTATATATATACCTATGTACGCTTGTCGAGATGAAGCATTGTGTTGTGTGTCCCTTATTCGATCTTTGGAGCAGCGACAACAGTTTGCCTTATCTATTTTAACAATATTGTATGTCGCCAATCACAATTAATAACCGACTTGATAATGTCAGGTAATTTCATGTAAGCTAATGCATTGTAATTTAATTCAATTCAATTTAAAACCATTTAATTCAATTGAAATCAATTTAAAACCATTTAATTCCGATTAATTCAATTTAATTCAATTTACTTCAATTCAATTTAATTCAATCCAATTCAATTTACTTCAATTTAATTTAATCCAATTCAATTTAAAACCATTCAATTCCGATTAATTAAATTTAATTCAACTTAATGCAGTTTAATTTAATTTACTTCAATTCAATTTAATTCAATCCATTTCAATTTAATTCAATCCATTTCAATTTACTTCAATTTAATTTAATCCAATTCAATTTAAAACCATTTAATTCCGATTAATTCAATTTAATTCAACTTAATGCAGTTTAATTCAATTTACTTCAATTCAAATTAATTCAATCCAATTCAATTCACTTCAATTTAATTTAATCCAATTCAATTTAAAACCATTTAATTCCGATTAATTCAATTTAATTCAACTTAATGCAGTTTAATTCGATTTACTTCAATTCAATTTACTTCAATTCAAATTAATTCAATCCAATTCAATTCACTTCAATTTAATTTAATCCAATTCAGTTTAAAACCATTTAATTCCGATTAATTCAATTTAATTCAACTTAATGCAGTTTAATTCGATTTACTTCAATTCAATTTACTTCAATTCAAATTAATTCAATCCAATTCAATTCACTTCAATTTAATTTAATCCAATTCAGTTTAAAACCATTTAATTCCGATTAATTCAATTTAATTCAACTTAATGCAGTTTAATTCAATTTACTTCAAATCAATTTACTTCAATTCAATTTAATTCAAACCAATTCAATTTACTTCAATTTAATTTAAAACCATTTAATTCCGATTAATTCAATTTAATTCAACTTAATGCAGTTTAATTCGATTTACTTCAATTCAATTTACTTCAATTCAAATTAATTCAATCCAATTCAATTTACTTCAATTTAATTTAATCTAATTCAATTTAAAACTATTTAATTCCGATTAATTCAATTAGTTTAACTTAATGCAGTTTAATTTAATTTACTTCAATACAATTTACTTCAATTCAAATTAATTCAATCCAATGCAATTTACTTCAATTTAATTTAATCCAATTTAATTAAAAACCATTTAATTCCGCTTAATTCAATTTAATTCAATTTACTTCAATTCAATTTACTTCAATTCAATTTAATTCAATACAATTCAATTTACTTCAATTTAATTTAATCCAATTCAATTTAAAACCATTTAATTCCGATTAATTCAATTTAATTCAACTTAATGCAGTTTAATTCGATTTACTTCAATTCAATTTACTTCAATTCAAATTAATTCAATCCAATTCAATTCACTTCAATTTAATTTAATCCAATTCAATTTAAAACCATTTAATTCCGATTAATTCAATTTAATTCAACTTAATGCAGTTTAATTCAATTTACTTCAATTCAATTTACTTCAATTCAATTTAATTCAAACTAATTCAATTTACTTTAATTTAATTTAATCCAATTCAATTTAAAACCATTAAATTCCGATTAATTCAATTTAATTCAACTTAATGCAGTTTAATTCAATTTACTTCAATTCAATTTACTTCAATTCAAATTAATTCAATCCAATTCAATTCACTTCAATTTAATTTAATCCAATTCAGTTTAAAACCATTTAATTCCGATTAATTCAATTTAATTCAACTTAATGCAGTTTAATTCAATTTACTTCAACTTAATGCAGGTTAATTCAATTTACTTCAATTCAATTTAATTCAAATCAATTCAATTTACTTCAATTTAATTTAATCCAATTCCATTTCCTTCAATTTAATTTAATCCAATTCAATTTAAATCCATTTTTTCCGTTTAATTCAATTTAAAGGAATTTAATTCAATTCAATAAATCTAATTCCATTAAATTTAATTTAATTCAATTGAATTAAATTTCAATCAACTGAATTTAAATTCATTCAATTCCGTTTAGTTTAATTTAATTCAATCAATCTAATTATATTTCAGTCAATTAAATTCAATTCAATTTAATTCCATTTAATTCAATTCAATTTGAATTCATTTAGTTCAGTTTAATTTTTTTTATTTTATCAATATAATTATAATTACTTCAATTGAATTTAATTTAATTTAATTCAAATTACTTCAATTCAAATTAGTTTAATTCGATTTCACTCAATTTATATCAATCTAATTTTAATTTACTTCAATTGATTTCAATTTAATTCAATTCAATTTAATTTAATACTATTTAATTTAATTTAAACCAATTGAATTCAATGAATCCAATTTCAGTGAATCGAATATAATTCAATCAATATTATTTCATTGAATTTTAATATAATTCAATCAATATAATTTTATTGAATTGAATTTAATTCAATCTAATTTCAATAAATTCAATTTAATTTATTTAATTCAAATTAATGTAGTATTATTTAATTCCATCGAATTCAATTTAAATTAATCTAATTCAATCTAATTTAAGTTATTTTAAAATAAACAATGGATTTTACGGACCAAAAATGAAAAAATTCAAATATTCAACAAATCTAATTTCATTAAATTCAATTTAATTCAATTTAATTCAATTTAATAGAATTAAATTGAGATCCAATTTAATTCAATTTAATGGAATTAAATTGAGATCCCACTTAATTCAATTTAATAGAATTAAATTGGGATCCAATTTAATTCAATCGAAATCAATCTATTTTAAGTAATTAAAAAATAAAATACGGTTTTTAAGGGCATTTGAACCACTATGACGTCACAATGTGTGAAAAGCATGAGTTTTTTTAATCGTGACGTCATAATGGTTCAAATGTCCTTAAGGACCAAAAATTTAAAATATATATAAAATAAAATTTAATTAAACTTTTTCAAACAAATATTGTTTCTTTAGAGTTTTAAAAATATTAATTTGGCATAATTTCAAATTTCGATTATTTCTCAAATTTCAAGCTTTTTATATTCAATTATATTGCTTAAAATTTTAACTGAAATTAATTTTTAAATTAATTTTGAATTAGAAAATTATTAGCAGTCAATTATTTTAATACAAAAATAAATAATATTTTGAATAATGGAATTTTTTTTTAAATTGAATTTTTGTGAAGAATTTTATAAAAATATTTTTAAATAATTTAAACGAATTCAATTTTACGAAAATTTTTAATATTTGGAAATTCTTCCATTAAACGTAGATTTAAAAAATAAAAATTTGACATAATTTCAAAAAATTAAATAAAATTTTCAAATAAAATTAATTTTACGAAATTTTTAGTTAAATGAAAAGTATGAAAAGTTTAAATTTTCAAAAATTTTAATTCGACACTTTTTCAAAATTGAATTATTTCTAAAGAAAATTGTGTTATAATTCTTGTATTCTTTTTTATTATTTAAATTTTTTTTACTGAAAATTCATTTTAAAATCAATTTTTATAAGAAAATTCTACTTGAATTCAATTATTTAAATAAATAAAAAAAATTCTTTGAAAACTTTAACATTTTTTAACAATTGAATTTTTTTGTAGAATTTTAATAAAATATTTAAGAATAATTACACTTTTCGTGGATGTCGATTAAAATTGTATTAATGATAATTGAAATTTCGCATTGAGTTTTATTCTTTATGAAAATAATTGAATCCCTATAAAATTTTCATTATTTACGACAATAATTGAATTATTGCGAAGAAATTTACGAAAAATTTGCAAAAGTTTCCATTCCTGGGAAACTTTAAATATTTTATGAAAATAATTAAATGTTCGCCTAGAATTTTATTAAAGATTTCTTTCGAATTCTTTTGGAAAATTCCATTAAAATTTTAAATTTTAATGATTGTCATTAAAAATAAAAAATCATTGAATTGAGAAAAATAATTGAAATTTTGACAAGAATTTTATTGAAAATTTTTGAAAATAATTGACCTTGGGAGAAGAATTTTTATTATTTTTCATGATAGCGGAAATTTTGAAAATTAGAATATTAAAATTCAAGTATGCTTTTATTAAATTATTATATAGCAATAAAATAAAATTATAATAACATTTAAATTAGAAAATAATATTTAAATATTAATAATAAATTTTTCAATGTATAATGAAACATACATTTTTAAATTTATAATTAATAATAAATTTTACAATTTATAATTAATCATACATTTTTAAATTTATAATTAATAATTAATTTTTCAATTTATAATTAAAAATTTCATTTAATTTTATTTAATTTACAATTTTTCAATTTGCAATTAAAATTAAAACTAAAATTTCCGATTGTAAACGAAAAATTGTAAATGATTAAAATTGAAGAAAAAATTTATAGAAAATTAATTTTAAAAGCAATTTTAAATATAAAAATGTAAAAGTATATGAATATAAAAATAAAATCAAGATAATCATAAGAATAAAATATTGTTTCAATAATTCGAAAACTATTTTTCCCTCATTCGACTCTTCAATTGAATGAAATTCTCCGAACGAAGCAACTGTCTGACTATATTTTATAGCCATACTACTGACTTTTTTTTTCTTCTTAACTCGTATTTAGTGACTCTCGCAGTTTATGTCTGACATATAAAGACTTCTACTACTTATTCCATTACATAATTCACTCTAAAGAGAATAAAATTTTCAATTTTATTTTTTTCCTCTCCATTAACATCATCAGAGAAAAAAAAAGATAATTTTTTTCTTTCTTTTTTTTTGCTACACTCATTGTTTATTATCGCTTTTTATTCTTATTATTATTGTTATTATTATTAGTTCTTTTATTGCAATGACAGTATGTCGTTTTTGTCTTCGTGGCAGGGAGGGGGGAGGGGAGGGGAAAATGATATAATAAAGTAAAATACAACGACACACTACTGTATTTTACTGCCACTTTTCTTTTTTTTTTTTGTGCAGAAAACTGTTGCACACGCTTGCAATAAAAGTCTCTATTCTGCAATAACGAAAGAATCTACTCTAATAGCATAAATGTATTTATCATAAATCCAATTTAACAAGAAACTACGACCTTTACTCTATTCTTCTATCCTTCTATACAATTGATGAGAGATGGGAAAAAAATAAAGAAAATCCACCTCTTTCCTCGACGAAAAATGCTATAAATTTTTGTTTCTGTTATTCTGGTGAATGTAAAAAAAAATTTTTTCGGAAATTATGGGGAAAAATTCAAGTCTATTTTAATTTATGAAAAATTGTACAATTTAGAAAATTTTTTCGACATTTTTAGCTCATTTGGGAATTATGAATTAATTTATTTTATTTCACTTTGTAAAAAATTAGGAGAATATTTAGAATACTTTAGAACATTTTCTTTTTTAAAGTCAAATTGTAGTTTGACAATTTTTTTTACAGAATAAATTTTATTTTTTATGAAAATAATTGTATCTCTGTGAAAAATTTTTTATTTATAAAAATAATTGAATTATTGCGACGAAATTTACTAAAAGTAAAGAAATTTATTTATAAATAAATAATTCTTTAATTATACTTTTTTTTTAATAATATAAATTATTTATAAATTTATTTATATATAAGTATAATAAAGACATTTTATTAGCCTTACTACCTTTTATATAAATTTAATTTCTCATTTATTTACAAAACAAAAAATTCTTTACAGAAAGTAGTTTAAAAAAATATTTTTCTACTTGTTGTTTTTATTTAATAAAAAATTTTCTATCAGCAATAATAGAAAAAAATTAAATCTTTCTACTAAATAGAGTCTTTAGTTAATAAAAAAATTGTTTATACAATTTAGAAAATAAATAAAAATTATCCTTTATATAAAAATAGTAAAAAACTATTTTTTTCTTTTTTTTATTAGCATTTTTAGCTATTTTGTAGAGAAAAATAAATTAAAATTGTACTTTATAAAATTTTTTAGCATTTTTAGCTATTTTGTAGAGAAAAATAAATTAAAATTGTACTCTATAAAAAAATAAAAAATGGAAAAAACTATTTTTTCAGACATTTTTTTTTTATTAGCATTTTTAGCTTTTTTTGTAGAGGAAAAGAGAAATAGGAAAAGTAAATTTTTTTTGTGTTCGACTTACCGTGTAGAGGATATCAAGAGTGATGGGATAGACCATATGTTCGACGATGACCCTAAGGACGGTATTTGGTCCTCCTTGCGTCTCTCCTCCCTGAACTTGTCCGACCTGTCCTTGAGCTTGCAAAGCTGTGTTCTATAAAAAAGAAAAACAAAATCTTATTCATTAAATTCCCTTAATTTTTTCGTTGAATAAATTTTCCAAAGTAAAATTCTCTTCCTTAAATTGCAAGAAAATCTCAAAGATTTAAAGTATAAAAAATCTTTTAATACAATCTATTTAGTAAAAGATATAAACGAAAAGTATCAGTTTTTATAAATAGAATAATTTTCCGAAAAAAAGTATTTTTTTTTAGTAAAAAAATTAGTTCTCTTGAAATAAAATAATTTTTTGGTAAAAAAATTGGTTCTCTTGAAGTAAAATTATTTTTTAAAATAGAAAATCAGTTTTCTAAATATAAAATTAATTTTTTAAAATATACAATCAGTTTTCTAAATATAAAATTACTTTTTTTAAAGTGTGTTTAATTTTTAATTAATTTTTTAAAATATAAAATCAGTTTTCTAAATATAAAATTAATTTTTCAAAATATACAATCAGTTTTCTAAATATAAAATTACTTTTTTTAAAGTGTGTTTAATTTTTAATTAATTTTTTAAAATATAAAATCAGTTTTCTAAATATAAAATTAATTTTTTAAAATACAAAATCAGTTTTACAATATAAAATTAATTTTTTAAAATATAAAATCAGTTTTCCAAATATAAAATTAATTTTTTAAAATACACAATCAGTTTTCTAAATATAAAATTACTTTTTTATAATGTGTGTTTAATTTTTAATTAATTTTTTGAAATATAAAATCAATTTTCTAAATATAAAATTAATTTTTTAAAATATAAAACCTGTTTTCTAAATATAAAATTAGATTTTTTTAATGAGTCAAATTAGTCATTTTTTAAATGTAAAATTATTATTTTTTTTTTAAAATATAAAATCAGTTTACAAGTATGAGGGAGAAAAAAAACACAATTTTTTTTTTGTGTTGAAGAAAAACTGTCAAGACTCTTGAAAAATGAGCAAATGATTGACTGCGAAGCACAAGCAATAGGGAATGCAGTGAGCAATCTGAAAAATCTCGTGTGTGTCAATTCTTTGCCAAAAAATCACAAACGACATGTCAATGGAATATATGAGAATTTTTAAAAGTAGATGTCGCATGAAAAACCAATAAGAATGGTAACAAAATTCACTGAATATATTCCCCCCTTCAAAAAAGGAAGATTTCAAAGACGAGAGACTTCACGAGCAAGAAAAAAAAAAGACGAAAGAAAAAAATAAGGACAGGAGAGAGAGAAAAAAAATGCCAAATATTTCAACACGTATGTATAAGCTTAAACTGAAGGGGAGGTAAAAAAAAAAGAAAAATAGTTTTTAACAGTGCAAAAAGAAAAAATTAAAAGGCAGAATTAAAATTTTTTAAAAATATTTAAAAAAAATATATTTTTTAACAAAATAAAAAGAATAAAAAGAATAAAAAGAATAAAAAGAATAAAAAGAATAAAAAGGAATAAAAAGAATAAAAAGAATTAAAAGAATAAAAAAAATTAAAAGAATAAAAAGAATAAAAAGAATAAAAACAATAAAAAGAATGAAAAGAATAAAAAGAATAAAAATAATAAAAATAATAAAAAGAATAAAAAGAATAAAAAGAATAAAAAGAATAAAAAGAATAAAAAGAATAAAAAGAATAAAAGGAATAAAGAAAATAAAAAGAATAAAAATATTTAAAAAAATAATAAAAAATAAAATAAAATAAGAAAAATGAACAGAATAAAAAGTACATTGCGATATTACATTAATTTTGAAGATAAATTTAAATTGAAATCATTTTTAACTTAAAATAATAGAATTTACTTTCAATAAAAATCTATAATTAAATTAATTTTTGAATTGATATAATTAAATTGCTTTTTATTTACATTAAAATTGTAAAATTGTAAACTGTAAATTAATTAAAATTATTTTTAATTTTTTACAGTTTAATTTTAATTCAATTTTAAATTACGAACAAGTTAACCATAATTCATTGAAATAAAATTTCCTAATTCTGCCAAGGTTCGAAATATTTTTCATTACAAAAATTTGTTATTAAAAATATTTTTGATCAAAAATAAGTTTTGCTTAAAAATGTTTTCGATTAAAAATATCTGTCATTAAAAATATTTCCTATTAAAATGAGTTTTTATTAAAAATACCTTCAATTAGAAATACTTTGAATTTAAAATACTTTCAATTAAAAATACTTTCAATTAAAAATACTTACAATTAAAAATATTTCCAATTAAAAATACTTTAAATTAAAAATACTTTCAATTAAAAATACTTTCAATTAAAAATACTTACAATTGAAAATATTGTCAATTAAAAATACTTTCAATTAAAAATACTTACAATTGAAAATATTGTCAATTAAAAATACTTTCAATTAAAAATACTTTCAATTAAACATACCTTCAATTAAAAATACTTTCAATTAAACATACTTTTAATTCAAAATACTTTCAACTAAAAATACTTTCAATTCAAAATATAAATATTTTTGATTAAAAATATTTTCCTATAAAAATACATTCGAATAAAAATACTTTCGATTTAATGCACCCACAATTAAAATCATTTTTAAACCGAATTAATTTTCGAATAAATCTCTTTCAAATTTAAAACATTTTTCATTAAAGTTCTCATTAATTAAATCTACCACCAATTGAAAATAATAACAAAAATCCCTACTTTAATAACGCAAAATATTTTTCCATAATTTCAAAAATTGGCCCTTCTTTTAAAAAAAGAATAAAACTCCCATAAATTCACCATCAAACCAAAAAAAAGGCATTCCTTTCCTATTACTTCCAAAGTGACGAATTTATCGAAAAGGGCATATTTTTTTCACAAAAGAGCAATTTAGTCCCCTGAAAAAAAAATTCGTAACTTCTCTCTTTGGATTTAAAAAAAAAAAAATTGCGTCACAAAGGAAAAATGTATTTGTCCAACGCCCCCATATATTCACTGTATTGAAATACATTTCTAATGAAAGACAAAAAACGAAGTCCACACACTCACACAAATTCTTTACGTTCCAAAAAAAAAGGGAACGAGGAAAATATTTTTGATGAAGGGAAAGGGAGTAAAAGTTATAAAATATTTCCGAGAGCTTGAATTTCATCTCATATATGGTATAGGTGAGGAGGGAAGAAAAGAAAAAGAGAAAAAAAGAAAAAAAAAAAGAATAAAATAAAAAATAGTTGAATGAATCTAAAACCGAGATGAAGAATAATTTCCGGAATTTGAAAAGAACGAGAAAGGAGGGAGAGACGTCTGGATTTCTTCAGGATGTCTCTCACTCGCCTTTAAGGATTCAGTTTTACGATCGGACATGCCAACGTCATTTTATATCTATAACAATGTATAATATGTATATATATACCATATGCACACTGTCGAACAATTCGGGAAATTTCCAGTTCGACGGTGAATTTTGCTCAAATATCAGCTTTATGAGTAGCAGTTTACGGCTTTGACACGTAAACTTCATTACTCTGCTGATTCGGTACATGACTCCCGGCAGAATAATTAATTAAATATCATATATTGCCGACCAAAGATTCTAACGTAATATCTGTACATATATAGAGTTAATTTTGGGAGCATCCAAATTTCGAGTAATTGTTATTAAAAAAAAAAAACTAAAAAGAAAACAAAAAAGCAAAAAAAGGACGATAATTTGGGCTGATGAATTGAAATATGAAACTAATAATTTGTTAATTTCACGTTTGTTGAAATTAAATTATCATAAAAAATGTTATCAACAAATTTTTCAAATCATTAAATTCTTTAGACTTTTGATAAGAATTTCAATAAGCTTTTAAGAATATAATTACATTTTTCGAGAAATTTGATTAAAATTGCATTAAAAATAATTGAAATTCTGTGATAGGTTTCATTATTTCTGAAAATAATTGAATTCCTAAAAGAATTTTATTATTTATAAAAAATAATTGAATCCCTGGTACTAATAAAAAAACTAATAATTTGTTAATTTCACGTTTATTGAAATTAAATTCTCATAAATGTTATCAACAAATTTTTCAAATCATTAAATTCTTTAGACTTTTAAAAAGAATTTTAGTCAAATTTTTAAGAATAATGACATATTTCGACGAATTTGATTAAAATTGCATTAAAAATAATTGAAATTCTGTGATGAGTTTTATTATTTATGAAAATAATTGAATTCCTAAAAGAATTTTATTATTTATAAAAAATAATTAAATCCCTGGTACTAATAAAAAAAAACTAATAGTTTGTTAATATCACGTTTATTGAAATTAAATTCTCATAAATGTTATCAACAAATTTTTCAAATCACTAAATTCTTTAGATTTTTAATAAGAATTTTAATCAGATTTTTAAGAATAATTATCTATTTCGACGAATTTGATTAAAATTGCATTAAAAATAATTGAAATTCTGTAATGAGTTTTATTATTTATGAAAATAATTGAATTCCTAAAAGAATTTTATTATTTTTAAAAAATAATTGAATTTCTAGTAGAAATGTTATTATATTTATGAAGATAATTCAATTAATGCGAAGAAATTTATTTAAAAAAATCGCAAATAATAGAATTTCTCTAAAAAATTTTATTATTTATGAAAATAATTGAATTTTTGCGAAAAATTGTATTCAAATTTTATTAATAATGGAATTCTTTTGGAAAATTTCTTTTAAAATAGTAAATTTCGAAAATTATGGAATTGTAGAAATGTTTTGAAAATAATTGAATGTTTGACAAAAATTTTATTAAATTTTTTTAAAATAATTGAATATCAATTCAAAAATATTAATTTCAAAATTCAATTATTTCTAAAAATTTCACTCCATATTTCTTTTAATATTCAATTATACCCTAAAATTTTAACTGAAATTCAATATTATGAAAAGAAAATCCATTTTTATTAGAAAATTCTACAAGAATTTAATTATTTAAATGCAAAAGTAAATAATTTATTGAATAATTTAATGTTTCTCAATTTTCAATTCTCATAAAGATGTTTAGTAAAAAATTTTTTAATAATTCAATTCTTTTGTCGAATTTTATTAAAACTTGCATGAAGTTAATTATTTTTTTCAAGGAATTCAATTATAATTGTATGAAAAATAATTGAAACCCTACGATGAGTTTTATAATTTTCAAATTTATTCGTCTACAATTCAATTTTAGAAAATTTCAATTATTCGAAAATTCTGTAATTAAATAAAAATTGAAAAATAAAAACTTGAAATAATTTCAATAAAAATCCTATTAAACTTTTAAAAAGTATTAATTCTACAAAATTTTTTCAGTCAAAAATATGAAAAATTAAGAATTTCAATGGATTTCAGTTTAAAACTTTTTGAAAATTTAATTATTTCTAAAAATCCACGTTATGCTTCTAATACTTAAGTATAATCAAAAATTTTAATTGAAATTTATTTTTAAAACCATTTTTATTAGTAATTTCTACGAGAATTCAATTATTTAAATACAAAACTAATAATTTGTTAATTGAATGTTTCTTTAAATTAAATTCTCATAAAAAATGTTAAAAACAAATTTTTAAATCATTAAATTGTTTGGACGCATTGTAAGAAGTTTTTTTTAAGAATAATTAAATTTTTTGAGGAATTTGATTAAAATTGCATTAAAAATAATTAAAGTTCTGCAATGAGTTTTGTTATTTATGAAAATAATTGAATTCCTAAAAGAATATCATTATTTATAAAAAATAATTGAATCCCTCGTAGAAATGTTATTATTCATGAAAATAATTCAATTAATGCGAAGAAATTTTTTTAAAAAATCGTAAATAATTGAATTTCTCTAAAAAATTTTATTATTTATGAAAATAATTGAATTCTTAAAAGAGTTTTATTATTTATGAAAATAATTCAATTATTGCAAAGAAATTTATTTAAAAAATCGTAAAGAATTAAATTTCTCTAAAAAATTTTATTATTTATGAAAATAATTGAATTCCTAACAGAATTTCATTATTTATAAAAAATAATTGAATCCCTGGTAGAAATGTTATTATTTATGAAAATAATTCAATTATTGCGAAGAAATTTATTTAAAAAATCGTAAAGAATTAAATTTCTCTAAAAAATTTTATTATTTATGAAAATAATTGAATGTTTGCGAAAAATTGTATTCAAAATTTTTTTTAATAATGGAATTCTTTTGGAAAATTTTTTTTGAAAATAGTAAATATCGAAAATTATGGAATTTTAGAAATCTTTTGAAAATAATTGAATGTTTGACAAAAATTTGATTGTAATTTTCTAAAATAATTGAATAGCGGTGAAGAATTTTATTATTTATAAAGAAAATAGAAATTTGTAAAATTTAAAATTTTATTTCAAACTTTTTAATTTTATTTGTAAATTTAAAAATGGTCAAAGTATTAATTATTATTTCACGGATAAATAATAAATAAATAGTTATTGTTTCACAAATAAATAATAAATCATTATTATTTCCCAAATAAATAAATAACCATAATTTATTATTTATTTAGTAAATAATAATGATAATATTTATTATTTATTTGTTAAATAATAATTAATATTTTGTTTTTAGTAAATAATTTTCCACAAAAAGTAAACAAACCATAATTTATTATTTATTTGTGAAATAATAATTATTTATTATTCATTTGTGAAATAATAATTATTTATTATTCATTTGTGAAATAATAATTATTTATTATTCATTTGTGAAATAATAATTATTTATTATTTATTTGTGAAATAATAATTATTTATTATTCATTTGTGAAATAATAATTATTTATTTTTGAAATAATAATTATTTATTTGTGAAATAATAATTATTTATTATTTATTTGTGAAATAATAATTATTTATTATTTATTTGTGAAATAATAATTATTTATTATTTATTTGTGAAATAATAATTATTTAGTATTTATTTGTGAAATAATAATTATTTATTTGTGAAATAATAATTGTTTATTATTTATTTGTGAAATAATAATTATTTATTATTTATTTGTGAAATAATAACTATTTATTATTTATTTGTGAAATAATAATTATTTATTTGTGAAACATTAATTAATATTTTGTCTCTAGTAAATAATTTTCAAACAAAAAAGAAAACAATTTCGTACACAATTTGCAGCTAACAAAAAGCGTCTCGAGATAAATCAGACAACTTTGATTATATACAAAAAATAATTTCTCAAGACGGGGTCATCTACTCTTTCTCTCTTAGTTATAATTTCTCTCCTAGAGAAATGAAGAAATATAAAATGTTGTTTCAAAAAAAACAAAAAAAAAAAAAGAATACACACAATTGCACTCTGTTTTTCACTCAAGAATATTTCGCGTAAAGGCCAGAAAAAAAAGAATAACACACACACACATATATAGATATAAAAGCATAAATAGAAATAATAAAAGAAAGAAAGAAGGATGCAAAAAAAATAAGAGAGAAACAAAGAAATAAAAAAAAAACAATCAAATGACTTACTTTCGAAATAAAGTTTAATTAGGTTTAGACGAAAAAAGGAAACGATGATGTTTGTTGAAGAAATGAAAAATTATACAATGAGATGAGAAAGAGAGAAAGATTCTCTCAAGTGAAAAAGGCGCTGCAACTTGAAAAAGCAGCTTAGAGATGCGAATATGAGAGTGAGTGGCATTAATTAACCTGGAGGTTGGATAACTGTGCGCTAGGTGTATACGTGTCTGCCCCCTCACCCCCCATCCCCCCTCCTATTGTTGAGAGTTTGCGCGGGGTAAACTTTGTGTCAGGAACCTTACAGAAAATGGTTTTCCACTAACTGTATATATAGAGGGATGAGGAAAGACGAAAGAGAAAGAGAGAGAGAGAGAGAGAGAGAGAGAGAGTGAGAGGGGGGGAGGAAAAAGGGGGTTAAAATGAGCAGTCAAGAATAGCACAGAACATCTGCTACAACTCGTTCTCGCTTTGTCCCCCCCCCCCCTCCCGTCTCTCTCTTATCCCGAAAAGTTTTCACTTCACAAGCACAAAACCATCTAAAATATGCTTCTAATATTTCAAAAAGCAAATGGAAATCTCTCGACTCTTATTAATTTCATTGCCTTAATCATCATAATTTAATTAAGAAATTAACTGCATTTGACAATGACACTTTGTGTTATATAAATTATAATTCAAAAGTTGAATTTTTTTTGTTGACGCGCAAAAATAATAATTATTTATTCAAAAGAAAAAAACAAATCGTTTTCACAACAGTAAAACGTGAAGTGGTAAAATAACACCTGAATGGATTGAAATAATCTGAAAATAGTTTAATCCTTCTAGGATTAAGTTAACACCAAAAAACAGGATTAAAATGTTTCAATTTTGAAATTTTACAAATTTTAAAATTTAAATGTAAAATTGTAAATTTACAAAAACGAAATTAAAAAATCAGAAATAAAAGAAAAAAATTACAAATAAAATTTAAAATTTACAAATAAAATTTAAAATTTACAAATAAAATTTAAAATTTACAAATAAAAATTTTTAATTTTACAAATTTCTATTCTCTTTAATAATAAAATTCTTCTCTGATATTCAATTATTTTACAAAATTTGAATCAAATTCTTGTCAAAATTTCATTTCAAAATTCAAATTTTCAAAATTTTTCTAAAATTTCATAATTTTTAATATCTACCATTTTAATAAAATTTTCCAAAAGAATTTCATTATTAAAAAAAAATTTGAATACAATTTTACGCAAACATTCAATTATTTTCATAAATAATAAATGTTTTTAAAGAAATTCAATTATTTACGATTTTGTTAATAAATTTCTTCGCAATAATTGAATTATTTTCATAAATAATAACATTTCTACCAGGGATTCAAATATTTTTTATAAATAATAAAATTTTTTTAGAAATTCAATTATTTTCATAAATAATAAAATTTTTTAAAGAAATTTAATTCTTTACGATTTTTTAAATAAATTCCTTCGCAATAATTGAATTAGTTTTATAAATAATAAAACTCTTTTAGGAATTCAATTATTTTCATAAATAATAAAATTTTTTAGAGAAATTCAATTATTTACGATTTTTTAAAAAAATTTCTTCGCATTAATTGAATTATTTTCATAAATAATAACACTTCTACGAGGAATTCAAATATTTTTTATAAATAATAAAATTCTTTTAGAAATTTAATTATTTTCATAAATAATAAAATTTTTTAAAGAAAATCAATTATTTACGATTTTTTTCATACATTTCTTCGCATTAATTGAATTATCTTCATAAATATAATAACATTTCTACCAGGGATTCAATTATTTTTTATAAATAATAAAATTCTTTTGGAAATTCAATTAATTTCATAAATAATAAAATTTTTTAGAGAAATTCAATTACTTACGATTTTTTAAATTAATTTCTTCGCAATAATTGAATTATTTTCATAAATAACAAAAACTCTTTTAGGAATTCAATTATTTTCATAAATAACAAAATTTTTTAGAGAAATTCAATTATTTACGATTTTTTTAAAAAAATTTCTTCGCATTTATTAAATTATTTTCATGAATAATGACATTTCTACGAGGGATTCAATTATTTTTTATAAATAATGATATTCTTTTAGAAATTCAATTATTTTCCTAAATAACAAAACTCATTGCAGAACTTTAATTATTTTTAATGAAATTTTAATCAAATTCTTCGAAAAATTGAATTATTCTTAAAAAATCTTCTTAAAATGCGTCCAAACAATTTAATGATTTAAAAAATTTGTTTATAACTTTTTTTATGGGAATTTTATTTAAAGAAACATAAAATTAACAAATTATTAGTTTTGTATTTAAATAATTGAATTCTTGTAGAAATTACTAATAAAAACGGTTTTAATAATAAATTTCACTTACAATTTTTGATTAAACTTAAGTATTAGAAGCATAACGTGGATTTTTAGAAATAATTAAATTTTCAAAAAGTTTTAAACTGAAATCCATTGAAATTCTTCATTTTTCATATTTTTGACTGAAAAAATTCTGTAGAATTCATTCTTTTTAAAAGTTTAATAGGATTTTTATGGAAATTATTTCAAGTTTTTATTTTTCAATACATATTCAATTGCAGAATTTCCGAATAATTCAAATTTTGTAAAATTGAATTGTAGACGAATAAATTTGAAAATTATAAAACTCATCGTAGGGTTTTAATTATTTTTCATACAATTATAATTGAATTCTTTGAAAAAAGTAATTATGTTTATGCAAATTTTAATAAAATTTGACAAAAGAATTGAATTATTAAAAAATTTGTTACTAAACATCTTTTTGAGAGTTGAATTTTGAGAAACATTCAATTATTCAATAAATTGTTTACTTTTGCATTTAAATAATTAAATTCTTTTAGAGTTTTTTAATAAAAATTGATTTTCATTTCATAAAAATGAATTTTAGTTAAAATTTTAGATTATAATTGAATATTAGAAAGAAATATATAGTGAACTTTTTGAAAATAATTGATTTTTGAAATTAATATTTTTAAAAAAGTTAAATTGAATTTTTTTATATTATTTAATGTTATTATTTTCTAATATGCATTTAATTAAAGAATTTAGGAATAATTGAAATTTCGTGAAATTGATTAATTAATTTTTGAAAATAATAGATGTAAAGTAAAATTGTAGTTAAAAATTGTTGAAAATTATTATTGAAAAAATGAAAATAATTTTGAAGAAGAATTGTTATAATATAAAATAATGATTTTATTACTTGGTCATCTTGAATTTTTCTAAAATATGAAGAAATCGATCACTCCAAGTCGAAGACTCGTAGTTATCGATATCTTCATGTTTTATAGTTATAAAAAAATGTAATAAACTAAAATGTCATTCATAGTAAAAAATAACACCAAAATTGATTATTTTAATCTTTTTTGCTGTTAATTTAATTCTAAATAATAATATATTTTTAAATATACTTTTTTATTACTAAAACATTTATTAAAAAATCGAATAAAAAAAAAAAGATCCTTTATTTTTTCTCCCACTAACACGCCAAAGAATGAAAAACAATTTCTACAGTGAAGAAAATGGTTTTATTTTTCTTTTCTCTTTTTTTTTTTTTTAATCAAAAGGATACAATTTTTTTTTCGCCGCAAGATTCAATTTTTAGAAACAGGTTTTGAGTAATAAAAATTTCAGGAATAGCAGATTGTAAAATAAAGCTTTGATGAATGATGCGAGTAATAAAAACAAAATTTTATCGTAAAATAAAAGGGATATAGCGCAGCCCCCACTCCGCCCCCCGGGTGGGAGAGACAAAATTGAAGGGGGCGGTGGCTTTTTTTTATTTTATATTATTTTATAGGCTATGCTTTTAGAGAGGTGAAAAATTGTAAAAAAAAAGAATATACTTTTGTTAGTGTTCTTTTTTTTAATACACACACACACATAGTAATATTTTATTGGCATCGATTTTTTTATTAAATTTTATTGTTAATAAAAAAAGATATGGAAATTTGTTGAAAATTTAGTATTTTAAGTCTGTTTTTATTTTTTTTATATATATGTGATGGGATTTTTATTTATTTTTTGGAAAAAAAATTAATTGATTTGTTGTGTAGGGAAAATAATTGTTTTTGGTTTCAAAAATAAGGGGAAAAGTATATTTTTTTGTAACGGTTATTAATTATTAAATTTTGTAGAATTATTTTATTTATTTTTATTTTTTTACTTTTTACTTGTTTATACTTTTTATTTACTTTAATTTTTACTTATTTATTCTTTTTATTTATTTTGATTTTCACTTGTTTATTCTTTTTATTTATTTTAATTTTTACTTATTAACTCTTTTTATTAATTTTAATTTTACTTATTTAATCTTTTTATTTATTTTAATTTTCACTTAGTTATTCTTTTTATTTTAATTTTCACTTAGTTATTCTTTTTATTTATTTTAATTTTCAATTAGTTATTCTTTTTATTTATTTTAATTTTTACTTATTTACTCTTTTTATTTATTTTAATTTTACTTATTTAATCTTTTTATTTATTTTAATTTTCACTTATTTTTTCTTTTTGTTTATCTTACTTTTTGCTTATTTAATATTTACATTTTTTATTCTCTGGTTTGCCAATTTATTCGTTTATTAAAAATGTTTGCATTTTTAATAAAAAAATTGAAAGTCAATTTAACTTTGATATTCTGTCGCCCTGTAAAATTAAGGGCGAGAGGAGGAAAAGGAAGAAAGAGAGACAGAGAGAGAGAGAGAGAAACAGTTTGTGTATAAAAAAGCGAGACAATATTCTACATGACTTGTGGAACTAATTAAAAAATTGTGAGATTTTAAAAAGAGAATTCAAAGTAGTTGGATGTGAAAAGTAAAACAGGGAAAAGCATATTTGCTTTGCCTCAATGAAGAGTCAAAGGGCAAAGCAATAAAAGTCTGGATGGTAATATTGCAGTCATTTCGAATTGAGTACGATGCACGTAATCTGCTCTCGCTCGCTCTCTTTCTCTCTCTCTCTCTCTTTCGTCCTTTATATGTAAAAAGGACATTGCAAATTTAAACTCAAATTCCAATACATTCTACGCATAACTTTAAAGGACAAATATTTATTCTAGTTATTCAAGTATTTATTCTCCTCTTTTGCGCTCTTAATTCAATTAATTTACTGTGAGATTAAATTAATATTAGTGCCGTGAATTCTTCGAATTTAATAATGCCACCGAATAAAAGAAAGGGAAATAATTATTAAAATGATTATTAAAATGATTATTAAAATATTTATTAAAATAATTATTAAAAAAATTATTAAAATAGTTATAAAAATAATTATTAAAATAATTAAAAAATAATGATAAAAATAGTTATTAAAATAATTATAAAAATAGTTATTAAAATAATTATTAAAATAATTATTAAAATAATTATTAAACAAAAGCAATTGAGAAACAATTTTTAAAGTGTCAACAAAATTTTCTAATAATAAAAAAATAGTGGGGAATGATTATAAAATAATAAAAATGAATTTGAAGAATTAAAAACAAAAGAAAAGAAATTAATTTAAAAAATTAAATAAAAGAAATTGATTAAGTAACTGAACAATAGGAAATAATTTTGAAATTGAATGAAGAAAATAAATTAAAAACATAAGAAAGACAAATTAATTTTAAAAATTAAGAAACAAATTAATTATTAAAACAATAAGAAAGAAATGGATCTATAAAATTAAAACATTGCAAAAATTAATTTAAAATATCAAATAAAGGAAATTCGTTCAAAAAAGCGAACAAAAGAAACTTATTTGAAAAATTAAAGAAAAAAAATTATTCAAAACAAATTAATTCGAAAAATTAAGTAAAAGAAATTATTTGTAAAAAATAAAGAGAAATTATTGAAAAGAATTTAACAAAAGGAACTAATTTGAAAAACTAAACAAGTTAATTAAATTGATTCATTACTTTCTCTTAATTTAAAAAAAAAATAAGAAAAAAAATTATTTTATTATTAATTATTTTTTAATTTAAAAAAAATTTAGAAAAAAGAATTCCTAAAATAAAACGAAAGAAATTGATTAAAAAAATCATTGTTAAAAAAGGAGAAAATAATAAAACAGAAAATTAAGAAAAACGTTAAAGCGAAACAATAAGTAAACTAAATATATTATCAATTATCGAAAATATTTATTCCAAATACTATAAAAAAAATTAATTAAATTAAGTCAGCTGGCAGCATTATTCACTTAAAATGAAAAAAAATTCGCTTTCAAAGAGAAGAAAAAAATTACTCACTCTAAGGATAATTTTCACACAACTCATTACTCGAATGTGCTAACAATGATGAATTATCAAAAAAAAAAGTGAAAAGAAACACAGTGAATTTAAATTCAATTTCATCAAAGAGAAGTTGAATGAAAAAAAATTACGCCACAAAAAGAAACACATTCGTTAATTAAAAATAAAAAAGAAAGAAAAAACCATCATTAATATTGTGTGTTACACTTAAAAATTTCATTTCATTGAACAAAGGAATAAGCGAACTTTGAATGAATTAAATATAGTGATAATTAAATTTACATTTTAAATTTTCACATTTATAAATTGCATTCTAATTTCCATTGGATAAAATTCGTATTCATTGATTTAAAAAAAAACCAATTATTGCTTAAAGTTACATTTATTATTCGAATTTCAAACTTTTCTGAAATAACGAAATGTAAATTACAAATCATTTTTGTTCGTATTATTAATAATTAATTAATTTATTAATTATTTTATTATTTTTTTTATTTTTTTTTTATTTATTTATTAATTAATTTTATTATTGTTTCATTTTTACTCTTTAATTATTCACGTTAAAAACTGAATTATCTTTAAAAATAAGAAAATTATTTTCCAAAATCCAATTATTTTCAAAAATGACAAAAAAATTCATGTCCTAATTTCAATTATTTTCAAAAAATTTTCTCATTTCGATGATTTACAATATTTTAATAAAATTTTCCAAAAATAATTCTAACTGCAAATTATGGTACTCAGAGTAAATTTTAACTTCAATATTTGAATAAATGAAATTTTTTTTTATTATTAATTTATTTTTAGCAAAGTTTGAACTATGCATTTTATGATAGTAATAATTTTGAGTTTGAGGCAATGGTAAATTATAAAAAAAAAAAATGACAGAAATGGACTTTCTGCGAGAGGAATGGTAGTTAAAATTGATGATAATTTTGATGAACTGTAATTAAAATATACAAAGAGGTAATTAAAAATCCGTGGCCAGTCAATTTCTTTACCTCCTCTTCTTTTTTTCAGCGATAGTCTGAATTTCTCGAGACATTTCGTAAGGGGTAAAAGCGTAAATGCGGGTTGGTTTAATTACAGCGAATGCCGATAATAAACTCGCCAGCTGCAAGCTGTCTCGGAAAAGCTCAATTTAAGCAATTTTCCAAGCACAGAAAGAGAATATCTGTCTCATACTTATTACTTATCTGGCAGCTCGAGTCTCGGGAAATATCTAAGAATATAGATATATAGATATATTATTATGCGCGCTTATATACAAAAACTCGGTATAATTTTCATGAACAATTTCTATTAAATCTACGAAATTTCAATAGTAATTATAATTATTTATAATAATAATAATTATTATAATAATTTTAATTATTATTAATAATTCATAATTCTACTTACAATTCGCTGTTGGAATTTTGTTTCATAAATAAATAAAAAATATTTAATATTTTAATTAATTTTTAATAATTAATTATTTATTAATTTAATATTTAAATAATAATTATGTAATTATCTAATAATAATTATTCTGGTTAATTCTCGTACCAATTTTAGTACTAATATATTTAATAAAGCTCGCAAAAAAAAAATTCTTCTTTAATAATTCTGGAAAAAATGTTTCTTTTCTTTCCAAATAAAAAAATAAAAAAAAATAAACCCCCTTCCCCAGATTTTGGAGAATTAAACCCATTTTTCGTATTCAGATAGCAAAAAAATATTTTTTTCTCAATATAAAACTCATTTTGAATAATATTAATATTAAAAATAATAATAATAATAATAATAATAATAATAATAATAATAATAATAATAATAATAATAATAATAATAATAATAAGAAAATAATAATAAAAATAATAATTTTAATAAATACGAATAAACAAATGCGAATTGCAGAATATAAAACAATTAAGCTACTATAAAATATTTTGCTTCAATTAACAGATTTCATGAATAAAATTAAATCAACCGTAATGTCAGTGTTAAAATTCAAAAGCGATAAATTCTATTAGAAAATATTTTCGATAATAAAAGGAAGAAAACAAGAATGACAAATATATATATGTATTTATAAATATTGATAATAAACTAATCCAATAAAGGAAATTTATTTGGAAATACTATTTCCGATTCAATGTAGTGAAAATTTCTCAATTACGGATATTATCACAAGCAATAATAAATCGTGTATATTATAAAAAGAGAGGAATTTTTTTCTCTCTCGAAATATTTCGATTTTTGTTGTCTTCAATTAGAAAAAAAAGATAATTAGCTGAAATTATTTTTTCTAAATTAAAAAAGCAGACAGAAAATAATTTTTTTTATAATAATTAATTAATTATTTAATTTTTTTATAACAATTTTTTTTTCTACCAAATTCGTAATTTTTAACAAATTCTTTTTTATGAATAAATTAATTTCTTTCTGGAAACAGAAAAAATTGCCAGTCTAAAGTATAGGTAAAGGAAAAATATTTCCAATTGATATTTGAAATTGATATTTTTTCGCTAAATAAAAAATTTGATTTTCTTTTTTTGGGGGGGGGGATATTTGAAAACATTCTCTGAGATGAAAAAAAGAGGAAAATTTTGATATTTAAATTATTTTCTAATATTGCTAATTTTTTTTCTGCTTTTGTTTTTTGTTTTTTGTTTTTGTTTTTTGCTTTTGGTTGTTTGTTTTTTGTTTTTGCCTTAAGGAAAAGAAATTTTTTTTTTAACAAAATGTGAGAAAAGTTACATTTTGGAATTTAGATGAATAAAATGAGAAAGACTTTGGGAATGTTGCCAAAAACATCTTAACGAATAACTATACTAATCGTGTTGCATTATCTCAGGAGAGATAAATTTCCATCGCTAAATTTCCCTCGACTCCGAGAGAAGCGCGAAGGCGAGTGTGTTAAGAAAAACAACCCATTACCTTTGCGCGCTTTCATTTCCTTAGCTTATACACGTATATTTCTCACACGCAATATGCCAAAAGGGAAATATTTATAACTTCCGCATTATAATTTTCCGACTCAAAGAAATTCTATTTTATTCAAAGTTTTTCGGAATATGAAACCGTATTGATTTCGTGTTAGTTTTTTTTATGAAGAAACTTTTTTTCAATTTTCTGTTAAACTATAATTGAGTTTTTCTTTTTTACTTTTATTTTTATTTTTACATTGTCAAATTTTTTTTTTTACTTTCATTTTCGTTTTTACTTTGTCAAGTTTTTCTTTTTTACTTTCATTTTTACTTTTACATTGTCAAATATTTCTTTTTCTTTTTATTTTTATGATCATTTTTACTTTGACAAACTTTTTATTTCAATTTGTCAAAATCCTGATTTATTTTTTACTTTCATTTTCATTTTTACTTTGCCAAATTTTTATTTTCAATTTTACAACTTTCTGATTTATTTTTTACTTTTATTTTCACTTTGTAAAATTTGTATTTTTTTTCTTACTTTCCCTATAATTATTATTCCTCATTTACTCTTCATTTTCAATTTTATAGTTTGTTTTTACTTCAATTTCGATTTTTGACTTCAATTCAATTTTTCTAGTAATTTTGAGAGTGACAATAAAAATTTATTAATCTGATGGTAAATATATTGCTTTTTATATTCAAATTATTATTTAGAGATTTAATTGAAATTCAATAATAAATAATTAAATCAATTTTTATTAGAAAATTGAACGATAATGCAATTATTAAATAGGTAGGTACAAAAATAAATAATTTCTTTATTAGTTGAATGTTTTTTAGAATTGAATTTTTAAAACAGAATTTTATTGACAAATTTTGAAAGAATTAAATTCTTTTGATGAATTTTAATAAAATTTATTAATTTTTTCGTGAAATTGGAATAAAATTGTATTTAAACAAACTAAAATAATGCGACGAGTCTTATTGTTTATGTGAAAATACTTGAATTGTAAAAAATAATTTTTATTATTTATAAAAATAATTGAATTATTGCGAAGAAATTTTATTTAACAACCTGCAAGTAATTTTATTTTCCTTAAAAAAATTTCATTATTTATAAAACATTCGAATACATAGAATTTTCACAACTTTTATTGTAAATATAATTGAATTCATTTGGGAAATTTTATTAAAACTTTGGAAAATAATTTTGAATTTTAAAGAAGAATTTTTTTATTCACGAGCACATAATTGAAATTTTAAAGAGAAGTTTTTTGAAATTTTTGAATATTATTTAATTTTTGCAATAAATTTTATGAATTTTAAAAATAATTGGATTTTTTCAATTTTTCAGAAATTTAATTGGATTTTTTCAATTTTTCAAAAATTTAATTGAATTTTTCAATTTTTTAAAAATTTAATTTAATTTTTTCAGTGCTTCTAACAAAAATTGTTATAAATTGTTTATTTAATTATTTTATCCTGCAATTTTTCTTAATTTATGAAAATATTTAAATATTTGCACAGAACTTTACTAAAAAATTTTGATTTATTACTGGAATTCTGATGGAAAATTTTATTAAAATAGTAAATATTGAAAATTATTGAATTAAGGAAAATTTTTGAATAAAATAAATATATTACAGTGTAATTAAAAAAATATTAAATTATTGTATATAAATTTATAGGGAATTTGTAAATAATTGAATTCCTGTGAATCTTTTATTATATATGAAAAATAATTAAATGTTTGTGTAGAATTTAAAAAAAAAAAATTTTTTTAAATAATTGAATTCGTTTTGGTAAGATTTATTAAAACTTTAGAAAATAATTGAGTTTTGGAGAAGAATTTTTTTTATGTATGAAGATAATTTAAATTTGAACTACAATTTTTTTTAATTTTTTAAACATAATTAAGTTTTTGTAGAAAATTTTATTACTTTTGAAAATAATTGAATTTTTACAAATATTTGTAACAATTTTCCACAAGAATTCAATTGTTTAAACAAAAATTTTAGTAAAATTCTGCACAAATATTTCACAAATTTTGGACAATAATTGAAATTTTGACAAGAATTTTATTACAAATTTTGAAAATTTTTGAGAAGAATTTTTATTATAATTATAAAGATATTTGACATTTTTACTTGAATTTAAAAACATTCTTAGACATAATCAATTTTTTCGGAATAATTTTGTAACTTTTGCAAAAACTTGAATTTGGGCAATCTAAAAATTGTATTTTTTTAGTTTTATTTTAATTACACTGAGAATTTTTTTTTTAAATTCATAAATAAATAGTCAACTAAAAAATGTGATCTCTAAATTTGAATAATTAACATTTTTTACTAATTTGAATTATTAAATATCACTAATAGATTAGTAGAAATTACTATTTATTTAGTAAACTTTACTAATTTAGATTTTGAGAATGTTTGAATTAAACATATTTTCCAATTGAATTAAATGTAATTTTTATTGAATCGGCATGCCATTGAATCAAATTTCTTATGTATTGAATCAAAATTATTATGTTTAATTCAAAGATAATTTTTGGTTGGACTGTATGTTACTGCATGTATTATGTTTGATTCAAGTATATTATTTTCTCACTATAAAATTGTTCTATAAAACAATTATTTTTAAAAATCCATTAAATATACACTGTTAAAAGAAAGATACTAATTTAGAACCAATTTTGGTACTAAATCGTAATTTTGTTCTATTTTAATACCGAAATCAGCTCTAATTTAGAACATTTTTTTACAGTGTACTAATTTTACTAATTTAAGGAGAATTTGAATTATTAAAATTACTCAAAATTCTAGTTCGAGCCCTGTAATTGTAAAATACGGTTGTTGCAAAAATAGAAGAAGTAAAATTTGTCGATAGTAAAATATGGTATAGTAACATTAGTACTTGCTTTAAAAAATATTAATTCCAAACGACTATTTTTGCTAAACACGGAAAAATACTGAAAATAGAGGAAAACAAGTCCTTCGCACATTGCACGATATATAATCATCTCTCGTAAAATGTTGATTGAACGAATAAGGAAATTTTTTGCTTTTAATTAATTTGCCCAAGAATTCACGGGCATCTCGTTCGGCACAGGTCTCGAAACGTTTTCACGGTTCGTCTAACAATGGGGAGGGTTGCGCTCTACTCTGTCGTCGTTTCACTCAGAGAGCAGAATAAGAAGACGAAGACGAAGACGAAGACAACGAAGAAGAAGAAGAAGAAGAAGAAGCTTGCATATTTCAGAGTCCAATGTTTGAGGATGTACGTTTAACAATGGCTACATTGTTATTCGGACTTGTCTTAGTGGTTTCGAGAGTGAAGGCGCCATAAGGATATAGTCTCCTGGTCGTCGAGGTCGTGAAGAGTGGTTACACGAACGAAGAGATGGCGTAATATTTTTAATGGAGGGTGTCTTCAGTGATGTACGATGCCGCATTGTTTCTAGAAGACGCCTCGTATATTGTTTTCCCTATTCCTCTTTATCTTCCTCCACCACCTCCCACTCCTCCTCCTTCTTCTTCTAACATTTTTTTTTCTCATCTTTCAACTTCTCCATATCATCTCCAATCTACCATTACACACTTTCATCTTACACTCGTAAATTACAGGAGAATTTCAGCCTCCACGATTCATCCGCGTGGATTTCTCACACCTCTGTCATTGTCAAAAAAAAGGGAAGAAAATAAAATGCGAAGAGAGAAAGGAGGAAAAAATTCGACACTAATTGAGAAATCAATTAATGCTTCATTCTTTCGGTGATTTCGAAGAATATGCAAATTTAATTGTTTGCAACTGTTGATTCAAATTAGTGTACACTCTAAATTTAAATTAATAAAAATTACTAATTTCAAATAGTGACTAATTTTTGCTTTTTAATTAGTAAATTTTACTAATAAATACTAATTTCTATTAATTTTTTAGTCAAATTTACTAATTCAAAAGCAAAATGTCAGGTACTAATTTAAATTAGTGACTGATTTTTTCCTTTTACTTAGTAAATTCGACTAATAAATACTAACATCTATTACATTAGTAATTTAATTAAATTAATTAAATTAATTTATTTTAAATTTAAATTTAAAATAAAACAAAATTAATTAAATTAATTTAATTTTACTTTATTTTGAATGTAAATTTACTAATTCTAATACTCTAAATTTGAATTAGTAAAAATTTTTCCAATTTAAATTAATAACTGACTTTTGCTTTTGAATTTGTAAATTTTACAAATAATAACTATTTTCTATTAATTTTTGAGTCAAATTTACTAATTCTAAATTCTAATACTCTAAATTTGAATTAGTAAAAATGTTTACCAATTTAAATTAGTGACTGATTTTTTCCTTTTACTTAGTAAATTCGACTAATAAATACTAATATCTATTACTTTACTAATTTAATTAAATTAATTAAATTAATTTTATTTTAAATTTAAATTTAAAATAAAACAAAATTAATTTAATTAATTTTATTTTAAATTTACTAATTCTAATACTCTAAATTTGAATTAGTAAAAACTTTTCCAATTTAAATTAATAACTGACTTTTGCTTTTGAATTTGTAAATTTTACTAATAAATACTATTTTCTATTAATTTTTGAGTCAAATTTACTAATTTTAAATTCTACTACTCTAAATTTAAATTAGTAAAACTAAAAATGTTTAGTAATTTGAATCAGTGACAGATTGTCTGCTTTTGTATTAGTATTTTACTAAAAAAAAAAAATTTCTATTAATTTCTTAACCAAAATTACTAATTAAAAAGCAAAAAATCAGTCTTTAATTCTAATTAGTAAATCTTTTATTTTTATACTAATTCAAATTTAGAGAGTAGTTTTTTGTAATAAATTAATTCTGTTTGTCCAAACTTTTAAGTTATTTTTGTTTTCTTCGTTTGAAAAATAATATTTGACAAATCGATTTGCAGTCGATTTGCATTTTCACGATTTACAATAAAATAATATTTTAAATTAGAAAATTTGGAAATTTGTCTGATTCAAATTAGAGAATTTTTTCTCCTCTTTGTTTCGAAAAATATTAAATAAAATTGTCATTTTTTAAAAAATTATGATTCAGAACTAGAAAAGATCGATAACTTCGTTTTTAAATAAACATTTGATTGTTATTATTTTCCCATAGAAATTAGGAAATTCAAAAAAATTTAAAGCTAAAACCTTTTTCGAAATTCAAAAACTTTGAAGAATATTCTTCTAAAACATGAAGATTTTCTACAATTTTCTACAATTTTTTTATTATTATTCATGAAAAAAAACTGAATTCCTTGACAAAATTTCGATTATTTATGAAAATAATTAAAATTCTATAAAACTTTTATTATTAATGAAAAAAAATAAATGTTGACGTAGAATTTTATTAACAAAATTTTTAAATAATTAAATTCTTTTTGGGAAATTCTATTAAAATATTGAGAATCATTGGAATCGGACAAATTTTTCGAAAATAATTGAAAATAATTAAAAAAAAATTGAAAATAATTGAATTTGGGGAGAAATGTTGTTATTTATCAAAATAAATGTATTTTTAACGAGAATTTTTTTAAATTTTGAATATAATTTCATTTTATGTGATTCAATTATGTGTTAATTACTAAATTGAATTTTGTGTAATTTTATTATAAGTTTTAAATCTTAAAAGAAACTCCTCTTAAAATTCAATTATTTCTAAAATTTTCAGTAAAAATTATTATCAAAACTTTTTTATTTTTAAGAAGAAGATTATTTTTGAAGAATTGATTTTAATAAATTCTTTAAAACAATTTAATCATATTTCAGAGAATTAAATTCTTTTAAACAACTTGATTAGAGTTTTTCTATAAGTAATTACATTTTTTTTAAAGAATTTTATTACATTTTGTAAAAATAATGTAGTTTTTAAAAATAATTTTTACTGAAAATTTTAGAAATAATTGATGTTTACAAAAAATCTTATATCAGAATATATTATTATATTTTGTTAAAAACAATTTAATTTAAATAATATTTTTTTAAAATAAATCTATTCTTTCGATAAATTCTATTGCAATTGTACAGAAAATAATAGAAGATCTTCGAAACATTTTATTATTCTTAAATAACAATTGAATTTATTAGAATTTTATTATTTATGAAAATATTTTCATTTTTGCGAAGAACTTTCTTATTTATGAAAATAAGTGAATTTTTCCAAAGTAGGATTTTACAACTCATAAATATAATTGAATTGTTTTGAAGAATTTCATCTGAATGCTTAAAAATTGTAGCGTTTTTTTTTTAAATTTTTATTAAATTTCTCAAAAAGAATGATTTTTTAAAAAAGAATTTCATCAAAATTGTTGAAAATAATTGATTTTCTATTAAAATTCTAAAAAAATTAATTAAACTTAATTAATATTTCAAAAATTTATTCTTTTTATTATTTAGAGAAATTTTATTAAAATTTGTACAGAAAATAATTAAATTGCTAAAGTGAATTTTATTTTCCATCATTTATGAGAATAACGAAATTCTCGCAAATAATTTTCCTAAAGTTTTTGTGTAATAATTAAACAGAAATATTTTGTATTATGTATGCAGCCGATAATTAAATTCTTTAAATTTTAAATCTGTAATCATTACAAACTTGATGTTTATTTTTGAAAATATCAAAATTTTTATTTTCGAAAATAATAAATGGAACACTGCATTCCGTGCGGTGAAGCTCGAATAATTTCCTAGTATAATTAACGTTCATTTCAATTATAAAATATGTATAATTTCAAAACATATTTTTTTGGTTGAGTTTTTTTGGATTTAAAAAACTTTTTTTTATTTAAAAAAAAGAATAAAAAAGCATTTTTTAAGTATTGAATTAAATGATTTGTATTTAAATTATTTATCTTGTATTTGGATAGAGAAATAAAAATTATTATAGATTCAAATATATTTTGTTTGACTTGAGTAAAAATTATTTGATTCAAGTAAATATTTATTTGGTAGACAAGCAAACGGTTATTTAAATCAAATATATTTTAGTTCTACAGTAGAATAATTAATAAAATATAGTTATTTTTCATTAATATTTATATTTATTAATTATTAATTATTTATTATTTATTTTTTATTATTATTTATTATATTTATTTTCTATTTAGAGTATTTTTTACTCGTTAAAAAAAAAAAAAAAAAAAAAAAAAAAAAATAGAATTACTCCCTGCAGTAAGTGAATAAACCAGCGTCTGACCGGACATAGTGCTTTACTACTTAAACCACACGCTTAAAGTTTTACCGCATATTTTCTTAATGTGAAACATAAATAAAATGTATTTCCCAAAATAATATATATCGTAAATAAAAATTTACTAAATTTACTAATAATTTTCTAATTATTAGTTATTACTTATTACTAATTTCAAACTGATCAAAATTATTAATTCCCCCCCCTCTGAAATATTGTTAAATTGATGAAAAAGAAATTTTTTTTTGTATTGTCTCAAAACTCGCAAGTGAATTTTCCTCTTTTTCTTGTGACAATAAATATTTTTTTCTCGCCTCAATTGAAATACCGTTTGTCAATTTACGAATAACTATATGTTTCAATATACATTGTTTCCCGCTCGAATGTGTCCCTTTTTCTCTCGCTGTGCTAAATTCAGTAGTATAGGGAACGTGACAATTTTTTTATTTTTTTGTCACCTCACTTCTTGCGTGGAAATAAAACTTCATTTAAAAAAAAAAAAAAAAAAAAAAAAAAAACCGTCGACGTCCAGTTAACACTCACACTGACCTCTGTAAACGTTTTAACGAATCTTGCGTAACGAGTTATGAACTTCGTTTGTGTCATTCTTTTATTTTTTTTCTATATATGGTACTATGTCTTTTTTTTATTACCAGTCGTGTTTATTTTTTTTTGACTATGGGTTTTTTTTTTTTTTTGGTGAACGCGCGTTATTTCTGCAAACGTGGCCAGGTAATACCGCAAAACTCACGGACGACGTATTGAAATTCTATGGTGCAGACGAAAAAAAGAGAGTGAGAGAGAGAAAGAAGGAGAGAAAGAGGGAAAATGGACCAGTCAGGAAGACTGATTATTCTGACTCTCGCGGAGAAAGTCTGTTTGGCTTGCGAAGCGTTCCATCATTTTGACGGCCACGAATCCAGGGGCTTTTAATGCATCTCGATGAAAAAGTTACGCTTTGCTCTCTTTCTTCTCTCTTTACTTTCTTTTCTTCTTCTTCTTCTGTTTTTTATATACACGAAACAATCGAACGGAAAATGCGTTTAATTCACAGAAGAAAAAAAATAAACATAAAAAAACAAAAACATAAAAAAACAAAAACAAACAAACAAAACAAAAACATAAAAAAACAACAAAAACATAAAAAAATAAAAACAAACAAAAAAAAAAACAAACAAAACAAACAAAAAACAATTAATTATTTAAACAATTTAATAAATTGTTATACTATTGTTTATTAAGCAGAAGTACTTAAAGATTATTTTACCAGGTTTTTTTTTGATTAATTTTCTTAATTTAAAGTTAATAAAAAATATTTTTTACAAGTGATTTGAAAAGAAAATTTTTACCACTATGTCTTGGACGGAAATTTAGGAATAAAATTAGTATCAAAAGAGTCAAGAAATATTTGTAACATTTTTTTCGCATTTCATTAATTACATTATTTGTAAGTAATTTTTAAAAAGATTTTTAAGGGTTAGAACGGATTTCTCCACTTGAGAACGCCAAGGTCGCCACCAGATGTCAGTGCAAATTCCAAGAAGGAACTGAACTGCCATCTTGCGGTGACCTTGGCGTTCGCAGGTGGAGAATAGCAACTCCATATTGAATCTCAAGTTGTTCGCAATTTTATAAATTATTTACAAGCAAATTAAGTTAATAAGCAAATTATATTAATAATTAAATTAATTAAACTAAATTAATTTTGGCAATTAATATAAACGCATTTCAATTTAATTTACTTTCCTACTCGTTACTTTTATCGTCTCCAATTTTTTGAGTCTTGGAATTAATTTCTTCAGTAAATAAAAAAAAAGTGTCGAAGAGTATCAATAATCAGAAACAGAAACAAAAGAATAAGAAACAGAATTTTTATTTATATTATTATTATTATTATTTTTATTTATATTATTATTATTTATATAGTTATTTTTATTATTTTTATTATTTATATTATTATTATTTATATAGTTATTTTTATTATTTTTATTATTTTTATTATTTTTATTATTATCATTATTATTATTTTTATTATTATTATCATAATTATTGTTATTATTGTTATTGATCATATTTTCATTAATATTTCCATTATTATTATTATTCTTAACAAGTAAGACATATGTCATAACGCAAGAAATTTCCAAGAGCTCGTCATCCGTTGCCTTTTGTAAAAAAAGTGTCTCAAAATAACTGGGATTTGTCTCCATAATGAGGTTGCTGAACAATGGGCTTTTCGAGTGCAGAAATAAATGGAGGGAAATTATATTCTCTTATTATTGTCATTATACGTATTTTTGTATTTTACTGAATATTAAATATATTCGACATTACAGTTGATATATTTATAATTAAATAGTTTAAAAATATAATAAATAAAACTAACAAAATTATTTATATTTCTAAATAACATTTAACGGTAATTATTAATCATTTTTCTGAATATAAAAATATATTTTAGTAATTTTGTAAAAATATTCGTAATTTTGAATAATTCAAACAAAACATTTAACGGTAAATATAAACTAATTTTCTAAACAATAAAATATTTTTTACCAATTTGGTAAAAATATTCGTAATTTTGAATAATTCAACCAATATTTAACGGTAATTATTAATTATTTTTCTGAACAATAAAATATTTTTTAACAATTTGGTAAAAATATTCGTCATTTTAAATAATTCAAACAAAACATTTAACGGTAAATATTAATTAATTTTCTGAACAATAAAATATTTTTTACCAATTTGGTAAAAATATTCGTAATTTCGAATAATTCGGTCAGTTTTAAATTAATAATTTGAATAATTTAGTGAATTATAAATTAGTCGTAATACTCGTAAAAAAATTAATAAAAAAAGAAAATAAAAAAAAATATTTATATAAAAAAAATTAATCAGTGGTAAAATGTAATTGTAGAAAAAAATGGTAGTTAATAATTAATTTGCCAGTGGCAAAAATTCACAAATTCTGCAAAAAAATGTTTAGCACTTGAAAAAAAATCCTACTTCGAACAGTTTAAGTCAAGAATAATTTTATTTATTTAATGCGAGGCAAAAGAGAAAATAAGAAGAGACGAAAAATTAACTCACCTTAGAAAATAATTCAGAAAATAATTCAGAAAATTACAATTTAAAATTACAATTCATAAAAAAATTAAAAATCCAACATAAAAACTGAAATTTGCAAATAAATTAATTTTCCCTACGCGAAAAAAAATGCAAAAGACGGTAAAAATTACACACACCTCTATATTGGAACAATAAAAATCACGCTAGAGTAAATTTTTTTTTCTCTCCAATATAAAAAAATTGAAAAGTAATGTTTGACATTTGAGATTTATAATATAAAAAAAAAATTATTTATATATATATATGCCTATATTTCAAAAGCGAAAAAAAACATTTATTTTGTGCGCAAATAATAATAAAAGCATTTTCTGTACTTGAAATGGGCCGGGCACAGCAATTACGCGTGTGAGGTTTATGGCATACGACAGGTAATACAAATATTTTTATGTGCTGACACTTAAAATGCATTTTACATTGTGGGGGTTCAGTGGTAGATCGTAAAAAAAAAGCTGAAACGAAAAACAGTAAAACCTATGGGGAAATTGTTTCGTCAAAGCGAAAAACCGTGAGCATATTAAAAAAAAAAAAAAAAAAAAAAAGGAAAACACATTAAAGTCGTTTTTGTACATAACTTCACTAAATCACTCCCGTGTGTTACAATTTACAATTTTCCAATTCTTCATCACTGATTTTTTTTTCATTTTTTTATTGCTGTAAGTTACAAATTTATCAAAAAAAAATAAAAAAAACAAAAAAAAAATGAAAAAAAATTTTTGAGGAATATTGAAAAGTATGGAAAAAAAGTGTATTGAGCGAAACAACCATTGTTCGATGGTAAACAGTGATAGCGGAAGATAATATCGATGGAAATTGGGAGTGATGGGAATTAATTGTTGTAAAGTGCATTGTTTTCGAATTCGGTTTTTTGTTACTGGAATAATAATAATTTTTATTTTAATAATAATAATAAATAATAATAATAATAATAATAATAATAATATTGATAAGAAGAAGAAGTCTCTCTAATTAAGTTTCTTTATTAATTAATTATTAATTAGGTATTTAAGTAATTATTGAGAATTATAAGAATAATAATAATAATAATAATAATAATAATAATAGTAATAATAATAATAGCAATAATAATAATAATAATAAATTATAATACATAATAATAATTAAAAAAAAATTAGTGAGATGGCTGAGTGGTTTAGATACTTGATTTTTAACAGAAAGGACCAGGGTTCGAGTCTTCATGACCGAAGATTTTTCCGTTTCCGAATTCAAATGGAACATAATATTAATAATTATAAATAATAATAATAATAATAATAATTATAATAACAATAATAATAATAAGAGAAGAAGAAGAAAAAAAGAATTGTAATAATAATAATAATAATAATAATAATTCCACTTCCGACTAAAAAAGCAATAATAATTCGAAATAAAGAAGCAAATGACAGAAACTGCAAAACTACTTTTTCATTGTAAAATACATTGTTCGGAATAGAATAATATCCAGTGAAGGATGGTTTCGTAATTAATAGTGTGGGCCATGAAAGCCATATGATTCCCTTTGGAACTGTTGTGAAAATACTCAACTGGAGTGACTTGTTCGAGAATTAAGCACCTATGAGAAGGTAAAGGGTTTTAGTTTTAGAGGGAAAATTAGCAAATGTTACTGCAGATCCTCAACGTAAGACTAGTTACTCGAAAATTAACAATAGACGACCTCATTTCGACTTTCATTTCCACTGCCATTGTTTTTCGACTTCTTGTGACTTCGAAAATTTTATTTTTCCATTTAGGACAATTTTTTGGAATTAAAAATATTTTTAACTTCAATACAACTACAATAATTTTCAACAACAATTAGTTTGTAAGTGGAATATTAGGTTTGCAATTTTTTTTAATTAGTACAATTTTTGAAAAATTGAAAATTAATTTAACAAAATTTTTAATAACAGTTGTAAAATTATTTGAACAGTAAATATTTTTATTATCGTTAACATATATAATAGTAAATAAAGTTAAATAATAGATAAAGGAAAAATAAATCGAGTAAGTTTAAATAAATAATAAAAAATAGAAGAAATAAATCGAGAAAGTTAAAATAAATAATAAATAAATAAAAAATTAATCAAGAAAGTTTAAATAAATAATAAATAAATCGAGAATGTTTAAATAAATAATAAATAAATCGAGAATGTTTAAATAAATAATCAATAAATCGAGAATGTTTAAATAAATAATGAATAAATCGAGAATGTTTAAATAAATAATAAATAAATCGAGAATGTTTAAATAAATAATAAATAAATCGAGAATGTTTAAATAAATAATAAATAAATCGAGAATGTTTAAATAAATAGAAAAATAAATAAAAAATAAAATAAAATAACAAAAAGAAATAAAAATTATAGTGAAGGAGAATAAAGCGAAAACATTTGGACGAGAAATAAAGAAATAAAAAAAATAGTAACAAGTACAAAATCGAAAAAGTAACAAAAAAATAATAATAAATAGAAAAAAAATAATAGAAAAGTAATAGAAGATAATAAAACAAAATATAAAAAACAATAAAATAAGTAACAATAAAAATCTAGAAATACCAATTTTTTTTAAATATTCTCATTTTTTTTCCAGTTGTTTTCCAAAAACACTTATTTTTGTCAACAAATAAAATAATAACAAATAAGTAAAAATCTAGAAATGTCAATTTTTTAAATATTCTCGTTTTTTCCAATTTTTTTCCAAAAATAATTTCTTTTTTAACAAAAAAAAAAATAAAATAAAAACGTCGACCACTTTTGAAGCAAACTGTACACACTGTACACACCCTTAAGACACTTTGGCTTAAGCAGCATTTTATAAGTTTTAGATTTGGAAATTAATAATGTAGGCTTTAACGGGAGAGACAATAAAGAATTTTTTATATCTTGTTTTTCTTTTCTCTCCACCATTATTTTTTTTTCTTCTTCTCCTCTTTTTTTTCCATGCTAGCACGTTAAAGTGATTTAATTTTGGTTTTTGTTTTAACGAGAGACACAAGGTGTGTTCACGAATGGGCCACCGCAACAAGGCAACTAAAAAAAAAAGAAAAAAAAAAGAGTAACAGAGTGGGGGGAGGAGAAAAAAAAAGAAGAACAGGATTAATGTCGTTGTTATGGGGTCGCTTGTTCTACGGATATTTTTTTTTATGAGTACACAGGGGCGTGTATCTGCTTGATATCTTCCAACTTTTATAATCCCCCCCCCCCCTGAAAACAACCACGAAAAGTTTTGGTCTTGAAAAAATCATTCGACAAATCTCCCTTTGTTTCTGATAGAGACGCGAAGTGCGAGCAAAAAAGGGAAAAGAGAGAGAGAGAAAAAAGAGAAAAGAGAGAGAAGAGAGAAGAAAAAGAGAAAAGAACAAGAAAGAAGTCAATGAAAAAATTTCTTCGATATTCGAAAATTTATCGGTTTTCAAAAAGTTGCAATTTCTGTTTTTGTAAAAAAAATTAAGTTTTATTCATTTTTTTACACTTATTACTATTTTTATTTAATTCTGTCAATTTTTTTTGTATTTTTATTATTATTTTTATTATTACCATCTTTCCATTTCAATTAAGTAAATTTTTCAATATTTCACATTTCTTTTATTAGATTGTTTTTATTATTACCACGCATACATTTCAGTTGAAGAAGTTTTTCAATTATTTCAAATTTTTATTCATTAGAGTATTTTTCATAAATTTCGTAAATAAACGAAAAGTTTCAAATTTTTTTTCACTACGAACAAAATATTCAATAACTAACAGACGTAAAATTATTTTAACAGTGAATATTTTAATTAACAAAAATATATCTAATAATAAATAAAATTGAATAAATAAAAAATAAATTGAGAAAGTTTAAATAAATAGAAAAAAATAAAAAATCAAATAAATTAAATAAAATAACATATTTTTTTACTGTTTCTTCCAATAAATTAAGGGAAAACTATTTTTATTACTAATAAAAAAATTGAAAAAGGAAAAAAAACATAAATAACATAAATTAACATAAATAAAGATATAAAATAACATAAATTAACATAAATATATCTAATAATAAATAAAATTGAATAAATAAATAAAAAAATAAATCGAGAAAGTTTAAATATATAGAAAAAAATAAAAAATCAAATCAAAAAAATTGAATTAAATTAAATGATATATTTTTTACCTTTTCTTTTAATAAATTAAGGAAAACTTTTTTTTATTACTGATAAAAGAAATGGAAAAAGAAAATAACATAAATAACATAAATGAAGACATAAAATAACATAAATTACCATAAATATATCTAATAATAAATAAAATTGAATAAATAATAAAAAATAAATCGAGAATGTTTAAATATATAGACAAAAATAAAAATTCAAATCAAATAAATAAAATAAAATAAAATAAATAAATGAATCTTTTTCTCTAAGAACAAAATAAAAAATAAAATAAAAACAAACAATTACAATATCATTGTTATTATTATTACTATTATTATTATTATTATTATTATTATTATTATTATTATTATTATTATTAATATTATTATTATTATTATTATTATTATTATTATTAATATTATTATTATTATTATTATTAATATACATAAAAAATTAATTCTTTCGCACAATTTTCACTACGAATAATAAAATAAATATTTTTCTTTCTTTCTAACTCCGTATATTGTTTAAAAAAATGTTTCTAGCTATAAATAAAGGCAATAAACAATTATAACAGTTTTTTTCTGTGATTATTTCAGAAAAGTAAAAAAATAATAATTAAATAATTTCCAAAAAGGAAATAAATTATTAATACAATAAAATAAATGATTTTCATTATTTCTAACACCGTTTATTGTTTAAATAAATAACTGTAGCTATAAATAAAATAAATAGACAATGAAAATTCTTTTTTTCCATTATTAATTGAAATATCGAATTTTTGAAAAAAAGAAAAAAAATAACACTAAAAGATTTGCATTATAAATAATTATAAAGTTGTAAAAAATAAATATTCTTGTTAGTGTCTAAATAAATAATCACAGCAATAAATAATTACAGAAATAATTATATTACATAGATGTATTATTTAAGTAATTAAAATTACATTAACATAATTAAAATTACATAAAAAATAACTAAAATTAAATTAAAATAATTAAAATTACATTAAAATAATTAAAATTACATTAAAATAATTAAAATTACATTCAAGTAATTAAAATTACATTAAAACAATTAAAATTACATTAAAATAACTAAAATTAAATTAAAATCATTAAAACTACATTAAAGTAATTAAAATTACATTAAAATAACTAAAATTACATTAAAATAACTAAAATTACATTGAAATAACTAAAATTAAATAGTACAAAAATTTTTGCTTAAAAATAAATAATAAAATTTTATCTAAATAAAAAATTGTCAATGAATAAAAATAATCCACGAAACAAAAGACCGGAATAAGACAGAAAATTACGAAATAAAAGAAAAACTGTTAATTCGTTAATTTCTTTTTTCTAATTGTTATTTTCTCTTAGTGTCGAATGAAAGTCGGACGGTCGCTTTTTTTCCTCAAAAAAAAAGTCTCTAAACAGTCTCTCTCTCTCTCTCTCTCATTAGCCCCACTGGACATTTTCACACACAAAGTAAAAAGTCAGGGGTGGCGGGAAAAAAAAAGAGAGAGAGAGAGAGGGAAGAAAAGTAGTAGACCGGACGTTATACACTTTGTAAGCTAAGTACCGTAAGAAGACTGTGAGAAAGGGGTTGAAAGGGGGAGAGCAGGGGGGGGGGGAGTGTTCACAATTACTAATTACTAAACAATGACGAGGTGCACAAGAAGTCGAGTCTTCCGGTCTAAAAAAAAGAGAGAGAGAGAGAAAAAAAAGTTTAATTTGCGGTTTCGCTACCTTAAAGGGAACTTAACACGATCTTCATCTTTTACTTAACCGACATATTACCCTGGGGCTATTCTTGTCTTTTTTTTCTTCCATTTTTTCCCTTCTTTTTTTTCTTTTATTATTTCTTTTTTCCTCTTTTTTTTTCTTTTATTATTTTTTTTTCCTCCGAGCTTCCCTTTCACACTTTTCGACCTTCTTCGTGAATATCTTTTAAACTAATTTGATTAACCTACTCTATATAGTCTCTTATACTTTGTGTGTATTCAAATTACCACGCAAATTTACCTCCCGGGAAAGGGAAATCGTTTTCTTTCTTGAAACCATTTCTTCCGGTACAATCAAGGTGGAAAGTTTTTGCTTTTTCCTTATTTTGATTTTGTTATTTTTGCGCTTTAAACAATTGAACAATTTTTTAGCGTACAGAAAAAGAAAGAATGTTTTTTTTATCGTAGGTCATTATTTATTTATTGTAATTACAATTATAATAAAATTATAATAATTATAATAACATTATAATAAAATTACAATTTACTTATATTTTATAATTTTTATTTCTATTTTATTATTTTTATTTGTATTTTATTTATTTTTATTTTTTTATTTTATTACATTTAATATTTTGTAATTTAAATAATTATTTATTTTTATTTATTTTTAATTTTCTCTAAATTTCGTTTATAACATAAATAAAAATAAATAAAATAAATGTTTACTGTCATAAGAAATATTTTTTTTTTGGTAACAAATCTATTTTTCACGAATTTGTTGTTCTGTTATTATTTTACTACTTTTATGATAGAAAGAATACAATTTTTTTATTTACAGTAAAACAACAGGAAATAAATATATAAATAATTGATTCAGTAGGTAAATATATATTTAATTAAAATTTTATTAAAAATTATTGTTTATATTTATTTACAGGTAATTTTACTATGAAAAAAAATTTATTTTGATAAAAACTAATAAAATTATAATTATCACGTATTTTTTAATAAAAAATTTCCTTTACGGTTTTCAGAAATCAAAAAATTCCTTTTGTCACTCAAAATTAAATTGTTACGTTGTCAAAGAAATTTTTTTTAATCGATAAAAGCTTTTGAAGAATTGAATTTTTTTTTCACTGGAAAAGTGTCACTGAATTTCATCCAATTTTTGAGGGACAGTGATAAAAATCAAAAATACTAGTAAAAGAGAAAGAAAAGAAATAGGTAATGCGTTTTTTAAAAATAGTTCTGCATACTAGTAAATAATATTTAGATTAAATAATAAATAATAGAATATTTATTAAATAATAGAATTATTTTCGAAATCAGTAATAATTTTTAATATCTCTCTTGAAAAATTTTCATAATATAAAATAGTTAAATTTAAAATTAATAATTAGCTAAATTATTTATTTGTTTGAAATTGAAAATTGTATTTAGCACGGATATGATTTTTAGTTTTAGGCAAATCAAAATTTATTTGGACCAAATAAAATTTATTTGAAACAAAAAAAAATTTATTTGATGCAAGCAAAATATGCATTTTTTTTTGGCACAAATTAAAAATTTATTTAAACCAAATAACATTAATTTGATACAAATTAAAAATTTATTAAAACCAAATAACATTAATTTGACACAAATTAAAAATTTATTTAAACCAAATAACATTAATTTGACACAAATTAAAAATTTATTTAAACCAAATAACATTAATTTGACACAAATTAAAAATTTATTTAAACCAAATAACATTGATTTGACACAAATTAAAAATTTATTTAAACCAAATAACATTAATTTGACACAAATTAAAAATTTATTTAAACCAAATAACATTGATTTGACACAAATTAAAAATTTATTTAAACCAAATAACATTAATTTGACACAAATTAAAAATTTACTTGAAGCAAGCAAAATTTATTTGAGGCAAACAGAGTTTATTTTGAAACAAATAATTTAGTTTTTGTTGAATATTTCTTTCTTCTGATTGTAATTTCAATTATTAATGATTAATTAGTAATAACGTAATAATTACTAATTACTAATAAATAATTAATTATTAAAATTAAAATTCGAAAAAATTACAATCATTTTGTTTGTGCAAAAAAATTCTCCTTCTAATATCAACAATGTATTTATTTTCCTCTTCCATTTCTTTTATTAATAATAAAAAAAAGTTTTCTCTTAATTTACTAAAAGAAACAGTAAAAAGGGAGAAGAAATTAGTGCCAACTTTGATAAAAACTATTTTTGACAAAAAAAAAAACAAAAAGTTGAGTGTAAAAGGTCGGACAGAAGCCAGTTTTTAGTTTAAGTTCGGTGACTCGTTTTTTCTTTCACAAACGTGCGTATCGCGTCTGTATTTGTGCGACTGTGGTCATGAACATTTGAAACGAGCACACACCAATTCCCATTGCAAGGTTTTCCGCGTGGTAAAAACTTTTCCAGGTGAGAAAAGCAAAAAAAAAAAAGAAAAAAAAATAAAATAATAAAAAAAAATGAAAATAAATAAGCAAGTAAATAGTCGGCGGCATCGCGACGTTTCAGTTTCTCCCTTATTTTTCACAAAGTGCAAAGAGAAAGTTTGTGCTTTCTGCGGAAAATTGGACGAGAAAATGTTGGATATATATATGTTAGCTTGAAGGTACGAAAACTTTTGGAAAGTGTGTGCACACCTCGCCTGAGAGTTTCGAGTACTCTCTCTCTCTCTCTCTCGCTCTTTCGCCAAGTTGCGCTTGTCTACCCATGACGCACGTCAAGCAAAAGGCAAATATCTATAAAGTACTTGATATATTACTTGCGCCTTGGTAATACAACCTGTGGGTACGTCAGAGAAGTCTACACAAGCTGTTGCATCTGATTATGATCGATACTTGACAATTTTCGAGATCACTTCACATTAAATATTTTTTCTTCGCGAAAAACAAGTCAGTTTTACTTTTTACTGTTTTTTTTCTATTTTTATTTTTATTTGGTTGAATAAAAATTAATGGGAATAATATTTAGGTGAATTAATATTAAGCCGAAGAAACATTAAGTTTGGTAAATATTTAACCGAGAAAATATTTAGCCGAATGAATATTTAATCGAGGAAATATTTAACCAAATAAACATTTAATCGAAAAAATATCGAATCGAGGAAATATTTAATTAAAAAAATATTTAACCGAGGAAATATTTATTCGAATGAATATTTAACCGAAGAAATATTGATTCGAGGAAATATTGATTCGAGTAAATATTTAACCGAGGAAATATTTATTCGAATAAATATTTAATTGAAAAAATATCGAATCGAGGAAATATTTAATTAAAAAAATATTTAACCGAGGAAATATTTATTCGAATGAATATTTAATCGAAAAAATATCGAATCGAGGAAATATTGATTCGAGTAAATATTGAATTCAAAAAATATTTAACCGAGGAAATATTTATTCGAATGAATATTTAATCGAAAAAACATCAAATCGAGGAAATATTTAATTAAAAAAATATTTAACCGAGGAAATATTTATTCGAATGAATATTTAATCGAAAAAATATCGAATCGAGGAAATATTTAATTCAAAAAATATTTAACCGAGAAAATATTTATTCGAGGAAATATTTAATTCAAAAAATATTTAACCGAGGAAATATTTATTCGAATGAATATTTAATCGAAAAAATATTGAATCGAGGAAATATTTAATTCAAAAAATATTTAACCGAAGAAATATTGATTCGAATAAATATTTACTCGTGGAAATATTGATTCGAATGAATATTTAATCGTGGAAATATTTAATCGAGAAAATATTTAATGTAATGAACATTTGGCTAAAGAAATATTTAGCTCAATAAACAATTAACCAAGATTGTATTTAGTCGAATAAATAATTAATCAAAAAAACATTTAGGCGACTGAATATTTAGCAGAGAAAATATTTAACCACATGAATATTAAGTTGAAAAAATTGTTAGTTCAATAAACATTTAACCGAGAAAATAATTCGCCGACCGAATATTTGGCAGAGAAAATATTTACTGGAATAAATATTGAACGGAAAAAATATTTCGCCAAATAAATATTGAACCGAGAAAATATTTATTCAAATGAATATTTAATAGAGGAAATGTTTATTTGAATGAATATTTAATCGAGGAAATATTTAATTCAATAAATATTTAATAGAGGAAATATTTAATTCAATAAATATTTAACCGAGAAAATATTTAGTGGACGTATATTAAGCTGAGGAAATATTTAGTTTAATAAACATTTTACTAAAAAAATATTTAGCCGAATAAATATTTGATCGAAAAAATATTTAGTCAAATGAATATTTAATCGAAAAAATATTTACCCCACTAAATATTTAATGGAAAAAATATTTAGCCGAATAAATATTTAATCGAAAAAATATTGACCCGAGTAAATATTTATCAGAGAAAATATTTAACTGCAGAAACATTAAGTCAAAAAAATTCTTAGTTCAATAAATATTTAACCGAGAAAATATTTCGCCGACCGAATATTTAGCAGAGAAAATATTTACTGAAATAAATATTGAGCGGAGAAAATACTTAGACAATAAAAATTCATTCGATTAAGTACATAACCTAATAAATACAAAGCCGAATAAATTCTCAGCCTATTAAATATTTAGCCAAGAAAAATTTAATATTTTTATTTAATTTAATTTAATGTTAATTTAATTCTTGGCTAAATATTTAACAGGCTGAGAATTTATTCCGCTACGTAAAAAAGAATAAAAATTCCATTGAACGGAAGTTAAAATAATTTTTATTAAACAAAAAACGACCACTTGGAATATAAATCAGGTTAAACAAGAAAAATGCCCCTAATTAGAAAACTCGGCTAAATGAAAAAATTCCGCTAAATAAAAATTCCCTCAAGTAAAAAATTATAGCAAATGATGATGTAGTTGAGGATGAAACCACTTTTAATTTGCGGATACTAAAGCTCTTTATAATCACAGGAAACTTTATTCAAAGAATGAAGCTTCCTTTGTGCGTTAAAAAGATTTCTTTTCCCTTTTTTTTCCTAATGTTAATATACTTTCATCTCTCTCTCTCTCTCACTTTTTCTCTCTTTTTTTACGAAAAATAATTTCTTCTTTAGGAATATTGAACTAATTCGTATTATATAATGGAAAAAAAAGAAGATTGTTGCTGTATTTTTATTATTATTATTATTTTTTGCCAGTGAAATGAGAGAAGTTGTTTCTTGAAAACTCGATAGCCTTAAACTGTGAGCAAAACTAAAAGCATGTTTCGAACTTTACAAACTTGATTGACCTAAACAACAATGGCGAAACTCTCTGAGATAGATTCCCGCAACGGGGATTTGTCCATAAATTATAACGCAACCTTAATTATAATGGAGTTTTGGGGCCGAACGCTCTATTCAAAATTAACTCTCTCTCTCACTCTCTCGCTACTCACCCTCAACCAACAAGAAAATAAAATGCTAAAAAAAAGGAACGGTACAATTAACTATCCAATCTTCGTTAAATTTTTTGTCTTCGCATTTTTCATCTACTTTTTTGCGACCACAGTATATTTTTCAAGTTTTTTTCGGTTTCATTTTAATTTAAAAATCTAATTAAATAGATTGTGTGAATGGAGTAATTTTAGAATTAATAATTAACGGATCATAATTATTTTAATTTTAACTTTAATATAAAGTTGCTGCTTTGTATTAATTTTTAATCAGTTTAATTTATTTAATTAATAATTAACTGCAATTTCAACTATAATTATTAATTAATAATCACAATTAATTATTAATCATAATTACATTTGTTATTTATTTATTTATAATTTTATAGTTATAAACTGTAATTTAATTACTTTACAATTATTGGTAGTTAAAATTATTTGAAGCATTAATTATTATAATTTTAATAATAAAAATCATTTTTATTATTATTATTATTATTATTATTATTATTATTATTACTATTATTACTATTATTGCTAGTTAACATTATTTATCGTAAAATTTTTTGTCATTTGAAATTAATAATTGTTTGAAAAGCTAATAGTAAAAATTATTTATAGTTTGAATTGTTTGTAGTTAAAATTATTTATAGTTTGAATTGTTGGTAGTTAAAATTATTTATAGTTTGAATTGTTGGTAGTTAAAACTATTTATAGTAAAAATTTTGTAAAGTTCCAATTATTCATAGTAAACATCCCTGATAGTAAAAATCCCTGATAGTAAAAATCATTTAATTACAATTTTTGATAGTTGAAAATATTTGTAGTAAAAATTCCAAATAGTAAAAAACATTTCGTTACTATTATTGTTCGTTAAAATTATTTATAGCAAAAATTTTCCATAGTTAAAATTATTCATAGTAATAACCTCTGATAGTTAAAAATCATTTAATTACAATTATTGCTAGTTAACATTATTTATAGTAAAAATTTTTGTCATTTGAAATTAATAATTGTTTAAACCCCTAACAGTGAAAATCATTTAATTACAATTGTTGATAGTTAAAAATATTTCTAGTAAAAATTCCTAATTGTAAAAAAAATTTCCCTACTATTATTGGTATATGAATAATAGTTGGAAAAATTTTGACTATAAATAATAAACTATAGTTAAAATTATTTATAGTAAAAATTTTGCGAAATTTGCAATTATTCATAGTAAAAATCCCTGATAGTAAAAATCATTTAGTTACAATTATTATTGGTAGTTAAAAATATTTTTCGTAAAAATTCCTAATAGTAAAAATGATTTTCCTACTATTATTGGTGGTTAAAATTATTTTTAGTCAAAATTTTGCATAGTTGCAATTATTCATAGTAAAAACCCCTAATAGTAAAAACCTTTTAGTTAATTAATTGGTAGTTAAAAATAATTTTAGTAAAAATTTGTAGTAAAAATTTTTAATAGTAAAAATTTGTAGTAAAAATTTTTAATAGTAAAAATTTGTAGTAAAAATTTTTAATAGTAATAATTTGTAGTTAAAATTTTTAATAGTAAAATTCATTTCGTCTCTTTTTCTTGCATTTAAAATAATTCGTAGTAAAAATTTGTGCTAGTGGCAAAGTAAGTAAAAAAGTAATAGTAAAAAAACCCTGATACTAAAATTTACATAGTTACAATTTTTTGTAGTTAAAATTATTTGTTGTAAAAACATCTGATAGTAAAAATTATTTGCAGTAAAGACATCTGATAGTACAAATAAATCGCTATCAATTAATTGCTAAATAATTAAGCAATTATTAATTGTTGTACTTATCAATCTATTCAAAAGTAAATTCGATTATTTTCTTCTAAAAACTTGAAGAACTCAACTAAATTCCTTGTTTTGCGAGAAGAAAAATTTATAATTGAAAATTATTTCAGTAAAATTGTTAAAAAGAAATGATATTAATAAAAAAGAAAATAAATGATACTGACGTTCGTCGGGTTGGCGATGATGTTTGTGGGACTACTGACCGCGTTGTTGTGGGCCTGATCAGTCTTGAGCTCCCGATGATTGCTATATTGAACATAAACTGCTCGTCCTCTCAACTGCGCAACAGAGGAGCCGTAAAATGTAACCATTGTGGTTGCAGACACCTCATCTGAAAATTCCAAAAAGGCCTGAAACAGTAAAAAAAGAATTTATGGTTAGTTTTTTTTATTTAGTGGAAAAAAATTTTTTTTCATGTTTGTTAATTATAAATAATACAATAAAACAGTGAAAATAGTCGCTTCCGCATTCAATGAGAAGTAATTTAGAGTTTCAATACTTTATTCGATGAGTTTTGAGTAAAGCAGCTTTTATCCTAGTTTCGAATGAATTAGTCTAGATGGAATTAATTAATTGCCAGAAGACATTTTGTGCCTCAGCGGGGAATCAAACACGGATTTTCTGTGTCTCTGGGGAAACCAATTTTCTCGCAAATGGAAAAAAAATTGTCACTCTTTCGTTTTATTTATTTTTTTTTTTTGCCTTTATCTCTCTTGGTTAATTATCGAAATTAATTTTCGAATTAATTTTCTCTTTTTCACACAGGAAATGAATATTTAATTTTACGTACAAAACTTAAATTATAAGGGAAAAATATTTGAATATATAAATATGATGAAAATTTCTAATTGACTGGGTAATTTTCTTTTTTTTTTTTTAGTTTTTTGATTACAAACGTTAACCTGGTTTTCTCATTCTCGTCAACACTTCGTATTCACCGTCAACAGTTGGCCGTAAAGTGTGAAACAACACTTCGCTGTCATGTTATATTTATAACGTAATTCACTCATTAGTGCTCCTTTCATTTAGAAACAAGTTTTAAACTGTGATGTAATTTTTCTTTTTTTTTTGTTTCGAAAACAAAAAACAAAATATTCTCTGCAATTGTATAATCTATTTTGAGGGGAAAAAATTCAATTAATTGCGAATAAATGGACTCAATCAGAAACGAAAATACGGATATGGATTTTTTGTTGTTGGAAATTTTGATATTGAAAGTTTGATGTTTTGCAATTTTCATTTTAATTTTAATTATTTACAGTTACTGGTGGATAAAATATTTATTTTAAATTAATAACAATTGACATTATTTTTAGTTATTATTTTTTATTTGAATTACAACAAAATTAATTTATTGGCAGTTACCATTTTTTTATTTGAACCAAAAAGAATTCATTTAGTGATAGTTACCATTTTTTTATTTGAACCAAAAAGAATTCATTTAGTGATAGTTACCATTTTTTTATTTGAACCAAAAAGAATTTATTTAGTGGTAGTTACCATTTTTTTTATTTGAACCAAAAAGAATTCATTTATTGGTAATTATCATATTTTTATTTGAACCAAAAAAATTCACTTTAAAAAATTTATAAACTAAAATTACTTACTGGCAGTAAAAATCATTCAGTTAAATTTATTTTCAGTCAAAATTATTTGCAGTAAAAGGTTTTGATAATAAAAATCATTTAGTTACAATAATTAATAGTAAGAATTTTAACAATCAGCAATTTTTACTGTAAATAATTGAAAGTTTTAAACTACCAAAAATAGTGACTAAATTATATTTACTATTAAAAATTATTATTACCAATAGTTTTAACTTTTAACTGTCAATAATTGTAACTAAATGATTTTTACTATCAGAAATTTTTACTATAAATAATTGAAAGTTTTAAACTGCTAAAAATAGTGACTACATTATATTTACCATCAAAAATTATTACTACCAATAATTTTAACTATCAATAATTGTGACTAAATGATTTTTACTATCAGGGGTCTTTACTATGAATGTATAAATAATAATTATTATTCACAGTAGAAAATAAAAAAATAAAAACTCCTTGTAGTAAAAAATAAAAATCATTTAGTTACAATTATTTATAGTTAAAATTAATAGTAGTAAAAATTTCGATAGTGAATATTGATTAGTCACAATTGTTGTCAGCTTAAATTATTTATAGTGAAAATTCCTAATAGTTAAAATTGTTAATAGTAAAAATTATTTAGTTACTATTATTAGCAGTAAGAATTTTTTTTAGTTTATAATTATTCATAGTAAAAATTTCTGATAGTAAAAATAATTTAGTTACAATCCTTAATAATTAAAATTATTTATAATCAAAATTATTAATAGTAAAAATTTTTGATAGTAAATATTATTTAATAAAAATTATTTATAGTGAAAATTCCAGATAGTTAAAATAGTTAAATAGTCAAAAAATAGTTAAAATAGTTATTAGAAAAAAAATTATTTAGTTACTATTGTTCGTAGGAAGAATGTATTTTAGTTTGTAATTAATCATGGTAAAAATTCCTGATAGTAAAAATAATTCAGTTACAATCATTGATAGTTAAAATTATTCATAGTCAAAATTATTGGTAGTTAAAATTTTTGATAGTAAATATTATTCAATAAAAATCGTCGGTAGTTTAAATTATTTATAGTGAAAATACTAGATAAAAAAAACCAGATAGTTAAAATAGTTAAGAAAAAAAATTATTTTAATACTGTTATTGGTAGTAAGAATTTTTTTAGTCTATAATTATTCATAGTAAAAATTCCCGATAGTAAAAATAATTAAGTTACAAGCATTGATAGTTAAAATTATTCGTGGTAAAAATTTTTAATAGTAAATATTATTTCATAACAAATTTTTGGTAGTTTAAATTATTTATAGTAAAATTGACTGGTAGTAAAAAATAGTAATAGTAAAAATTATTTAGTTACTATTACTAGTAGTATGAATTTTTTTTTGCAATTATTCGTAGTAAAAATTCTTGATAGTTACAATTATTCTTGGTAAAAATTTTAGTCATTTAAAACCATTAGCAGTTAATGTCGTTGATAGTTAATTATTTAGTAACAATTATAAAATTAAAATTAAAATTGAAGTTGAAAATTAAAATTGGAAATTGAAAATTAAAATTCAAAATAAACATTAAAATTGAATACTACAATTGAAAATTAAAATTGAATATTACAATTGAAAATTAAAATTAAATATTACAATTGAAAATTAAAATTGAATATTACAATTGAAAATTAAAATTGAATATTGCAATTGAAAATTCAAATTGAAAATTAAAAATTAAAAATGAAAATTGAAAATGAGAATTAAAAATAAAAATTAAAAATTAAAATTAAAAACTAAAATTGAAATCGAAAATTAAAAATTAAAAATTAAAAATTAAAAATTAAAATGAAAATGTCTGCTTCCAAAAAGTTTTGGCATTTAAAATTACTTACAATGATTGAAACGAATGGAAAACAGTATTTACGATAATATTTCTCGAAATAAAGGGGGAAATTATTTTTCTATTTTTTTTTTTATTTTGCGAGTGTCAATTTGACAAAGGAATGGATATGTCGTGTTATTTTGATATTTAGCCAATGTGGGACATCTTTATTCGGTCGTTGGAAGCCGTTGGGAAACTAGAGAGTAAACGAGAAAGTAGGAAATTATGCAGATTAATTAAGGAATGGCAAAGCACTGCCTCACAAAGAACAAGAGGGCGAACGAGTATGGGAGTCTAGGGATGCAGTAATGAAGATAGAAATAGACTCACTAGAAGTGGTACCCAGTCTTTAGGAGACAGTTAATCTCGAATATAAATATGTGTAAACACTGCACAAGGAAAATTGCAAGATTAACCTTCCTTCGTTATTTCATTATTCAGCCATTGTCTTCGACTTTTTTTTCACCGTTCACTCCTTTAAAAAAAGAGGGAAAAAAATGTAAAAGAAAAATTTATCACTAAAAAAATATTTCTTTAATAATACAAAATTTTTATGAATTACTAATTTTCTAAGTAAATTATAAAAAAAAGAATTTTTATTTTCATTTTTTATTTTCATAATTTTTTTTACTGCTTTCATTACTAATTTACTATCTCGATTGGGTTTATTTTTTTACTTATAATATTTATTATCATCACTATTTTCATCGTTATTATTATCATTGTCATTATCAATATTGTCATCCATATCCATCAAATGTCATCCATTTGTCATTATCATCATCTCTAAAATTGAATAGTTGAAATTATCAGAATATATTTTGTTTCAATTAATTACTAACTTAAATTATATTGAACTAAATTGAATGTGTCTATATAATTAATTAGTTGGAATAATTAATTAAATTAGAACTTAATATCACTGGAGAAATGATTGAATTGTTAACAGTATAATGTTTAAAAACAAGTTTTAATTAAAATAAACTAGAAAATAGTAAATAAAATTGTAACAAAAACAAATTTTCGTTAATCAATTAAATATTTAGAAAATTGGAATAAGTAATCAAAAATTCTGAATACTTGATAATTAACTGATTTATTGAATATTTACACTTGCAGAGTAATGAATAGTTATGTAATCTAAATATTAGAACAACTAATTAATTAAATATTGAGAGGATTTAGTATTTCACGAATCAGATTAGAAACATTTTAGTTTTTTTTTTATCGAAAGTTAGTGCAATAATTAATTTGTCGAAATTGATCAAATTAGTTTACAAACATAATATAATTAGTTTTTAATATATTATAAAGTTTTTTTCTATTAAAATTATTTTATAGAATAAAAGTTTATGTGAAGAATTATTTACAATAGAAATTATTATAATTTATTTTTTTTAATTTAATAAAATCAATTCATGAAATAAATAAAATTGGCACTAAATTTAATGTATCAAATTAAAATTAATTTGTGAAAATAAAATTAACTTCTGACTTGAAAATTAGTTTTCTATATTTGAAATAAAATTTTAACTTTAAAACGAATTTTTTTAAATCAAGAAGAGGAAAATTGATTCAAAAAATAAAAATAAGTTACAAAAGTAAAAATTAAAAATTATAAAAATAAGTTACAAAATTAAAAATGTAAAATTATGAAAATAAGTTACAAAGTTAAAAATTAAAACTTACACAAATAAGTTACAAAATTAAAAATTGAAACTTATAAAAATAAGTTACAAAATAAAAAATAAAAAATTATAAAAATAAGTTACAAAATTAAAAATTGAAACTTATAAAAATAAGTTACAAAATTAAAAATTTTAAATTATAAAAATAAGTTACAAAATAAAAATTCGAAATTATAAAATTAATTTACAAAATTAATATAATTACTCTATAAAAGTTGTGGCGTGAAAGTACGACGATGATAATTTTGATTTTATTAACCGGATTAAATATTTTGCAACTTAAATTATCTCGATTCAATTTGTACTCTAAACTTTGTAAAATTAAATATTTACATAATTAACAAAACAAATATTTGCATTACAAAATAACTCAGAAAGAAAAAAAAACGAGACTGAAAGAATGAGTAAAAAAGAAGAATTTTTACGAAAGGCAAAGAGAGAGAGAGAAAATTTGTGATGGAATATCTGAAAGTTGTGTCATGTAAACACAAGACCGAGAAAACGGTAGAGTGAAAAGGAGGTTGGAAGAGAGGACCGGAAGGAAGATTCCGGGCAAACTTATACACTTGAGAATTTCATTTTAATTACATCAAGTCGATGTAATCAACGGAGAAGCTTTAAAACCTCAAGTAAAATTCATTCAAATTGTGAACACTATAAAAATGAGAGAGAAGTTTATTGATTTTCTTCGCTTTTTTCCAATTTTTTTTGTTTTTTTTTTTTTTTTAATTTTTTTCCCTAGAAAATAGCGAGAGAATTTTTATTTTTAACTCAATGGTTAATTTATATTCCTTAATGATACTTGATCAATTCGAGACGGATATTTTCCTTTTTTTCCCCTCTAAATTACGTTTTTTATTTTTTGCATCAAATTTTTGAGGAATTGCGAATTTTTTTCATTCTATTTATAAACGAGACAAGCCCTATTCGAGGGAAGAAGAAAATCTCTCATTAAAATAAAATTTGTATAGAGCAAATAGTTTGTAAAAGCAAAAAAAAATAATAATAAATGCTTTTTCAGGGAAAAATCCGTATAGAACTTAAAAAGAGCTTTATTCAAAGAATTAAAAATGTAGAGTATGAATTTTAGGATTCTTTCAAAAATTATTAACTACTATTAGATTTTATGCGATGGAAAAAAATTTTTAGAAAAGAAAAATAATTTTTTTTTACCTATAAATATTTATATTGAAAACTGTTCCTATTTGGTAATTATTGATAGTAAAACAACCGATTTAGTTACAATTATTTATGTTTAAAGTTATTTCTGGTTTTTATGCAATGGAGAAAAATATTTTGAAAAGAAAAAGAAAAAAGGAATTTTTTTTAACCTAAAAATATTTATAATGAAAACTGTTCCCATTTGTTATTTATTGATAGTAAAACAACCGATTTAGTAACAATTATTTATGTTTATAGTTATTTTTAGTAAAAATTGCCGATTGATATTAAAACTTCGATTTTATACAAAGTCGTATATTTTTCATTCTAAAAAAAAATCATCCATGAAAAAAATACAAAAAAGAAAAAAAAAAGAAATAATGAAGAAAAATTTCAATCAAAATTAATAGTTCGAAATAATTAATTAATATCTCCGGGGAGAACAATAAATAACAAACTTAATCGACGAATTCATTAATCAATTTTCCGTGTCGTTGAATTTAATTTAAAATTGTACGGCACTTTATAAAACGAGTGAAAATGCTGCATTGGCATGGATTTCTTGAACGAATCAATATTACTTAAATCTCGATAGGATATTTTCAATTGACAGGCGGTTGTGTTGCACAAGTTGGTCGCAGTTCAAATAGAGGGAAGAGTAAAAAGAAGAAGGAGAAGGAGGAGGAGGAAAAAAAAGAGGAAAAAAAATAAGAAAAAGTAACGAACGACTCAAAGTGGGATGGATGAACAACGCAGATGCTTGCAATATCTCTCTAAAATTATATCGAGAGCTTAGTCGTTTATTACCAGTAACTGAAGACCATTACAAAAGGAAATGCATCCAGCGAAGAAATGATGGAATGGGACTCAATCTTGAAAAATTGTTATCCATTCAACCTATTCTCAATAAAGGCGCATTTATTACGAAACCGAAACCAGTTTTTTTTTTTTTTTTTTTTTTGACTCCCGTATATCTTTAGTTATGTGTACTTTATTCTCCATGTTTTCTTGGAAATTAATTATCTTTTGCTATTCGTTGCAAGAGAGAAGGAAAAAAAATAAACTACTAGGAACCAATTATTGAAATTACCAATTGCTGAAAATAAAAACGATTTAATGTGACGAATATTGAAATTATCATTGAAATTGTTCAATTATTAAACTATTCATTGAAATAATTGACTATTGAAACAATCAACCGTTAAAAATTCGAAATACCTAAACTACCAACTGTTGACATTTCGAATTATTTAAACTAGCAATTGTTGAAATCATTAACTATTAAAACTACCAACTGCTGAAATTATGAACGATTCGAATTGTAAACTATTAATATTTCCAACTTTTAAAACTACCAACTGTTGAAATTCCTGACTGCTGAAACTACCAAATATTAAAACTATCAACTGCTGAAATTTCGATTTATTCGGATTATAAACTATTAGTGTTTCCAACTTTCAGAACAACAAACTGTTGAAATTCCTGATTACTGAAACTGTCAACTATTAAAACTACCAACTGCTGAAATTACGAATTATTCGAATTATAACCTATTAATATTTTCCACTTTTAGAGCTACCAACTGTTAAATTTCTGATTACTAAAACTACCAACTGTTTAAAATATTAATAGTTGATTGTTCGAATGGTTAATAATTCCAAACTATTTGAACTACCAATTATTGAAATCCAAGTATATTGAAACTACCAACTGTTGGATTTATAAACCATTCGAACGATTAACTATCAATATTACGAATTATTTAAACTACCAACTGTTGAGATTACGAACGCTCAACTATTAAAAATTCAAATTATATTCAACAATTGTTGAAACGAACGAATATTTAAAGTTTAAACTACTAAACCTATTAATATTTTAAACTACTTGACTTACCAAATGTTAAAATTTCAGACTATTGAAACTACCAACTGGCAAAAAAGAACAAATTTTAAAACTACTGATTATTGAATTAGAAGGACGAACTATCAACTATTGAGATTTCGAGTTATTTTGAACTACCAACTGTTGAAATTTCCCACTATTAAAACTGACAACTGTTAAAAATACGAACTCTTAAATAATCAAATATTAGACTTAAAATACATAAACTACCAACTGTTAAAAATACGAACTATTAAAACTGCCAACTGTTAAAAATACTAACTATTAAAACAATCAAACATGAAACTGTTAAAATACATAAACTACCAACTGGCAAAAATTAACGACTATTAAAACTATCAATTGTTAAATTAAATTTAAATGACAATCTTTTAACCATTAAAATATCGAATTATTTTGAATTACTAACTGTTGAAATTCTCCACTATTGAAACTACCAACTGTAAAAAATTAACGACTATTGAAACTATCAATTATTAAATTGAAATAACAAACTTTCAACAATTAAAATGTCGGAATATCTAAACTAACAACTGGTTAAATTTCGAACTATTTAAACTACCAACTGACAAAACTGAACGACTATTTTAACTATCAACTATTAAACTAAAATGACATACTATCAAGTATTAAAATTTCGAATTATTTCAACTACCAACTGTTGAAATTAGCTATTGTTGAAGCGAATAAGTATTTTAACTACTAAATAAGAAAATCATTAAAGATTGAAAATACGCACAATTAAAATTAATAAAAGCTAACCAATTGTAAAATAATTAAGCATTGAAACTACCGAATATTGAATTTATTAAATACAGTAACAGAAAATTATTAAAAATGACAACTGTTGAAATTACAAACTACATAAATTAATTGTTCTCGTAACTAATAACCAAAGCTATAAACTACTAAAACTACCGAATGTAAAAATTAAGCAGAATACAAATAACTATTTTTTGGAACTACTTTGTTAATTATAGTAAAATCCGTCAACGATAGAAGCTCTACCAGTAATAACTAATAAATATCGTACAATTTCTCAAAATGAAATGAAAATTAAAGAAAAAAGTGAATTAATGTATTATAATAAAAAATTGATTTAATATCGAACAAGGAACAATAAACCCTTTGGGGAGCGTTTTATAAGTAACTAAAAGGATTGCATTATCTTTTATTATTTCATAATTCTTTTGAATTCAACTTTTCATTGAATGTGACATTACGAAGTAGAAGAAAAAGAAATATAAGAAGAGAGAGAGAGAGAGAGAGAGAGAGAGAGAGAGAAAGAGAGAAAAAGGGGAGAAACCTTTATGTCTCTGTTGCATCACCTCTTGTTATTGCATTCTCTTTTTCCTTTGAGCATTTCTTCATTTTTTATCATTCCTTTAATTAAACCATACCTTCCCAGAAAACTCATTTCCGCTTATCAATTTTTTTACCCCCCTTCCCTTTTCCTTTCAAACTTTCTCTCTCTCTTTCTCTTTCTTTCTTTCTTTTCACTTCTCGCTGTGTTCCCTTTATTAGCATTCCCTTTTATTCTTCAGCTAATTTCACTTTCCCTTTTTGTTTCCAACGTTATTTGTTATTTCATTTATTTTCATACCTTTCATTTACTATTATTCGTTGAAAAAAGTTCTTAAGGTTTTATTGAATAGTAATTAAAATTTATTAATTAAATTTAAGCTGAAATTTGTAAACATTGCTTCTGGGAAGTAGGGAAATTTCCTAGGGAAATAATTTTATTACCAAATTAGTATTTGTAGTATTTTTTTTGTTAGAATTTGTAGAGTGAAATATTTTTTTGTTAGTATTTGTATAGAGTCAAATATTTTTTTGTTATTATTTGTAGAGCCAAATATTTTTTTCTTAGTATTTATAGAGTAAAATATTTTTTTCTCAGTATTTATAGAGTGAAATATTTTTTTATTAGAATTTGTAGAGTAAAATATTTTTTTCTTAGTATTTATAGAGTCAAATATTTTTTTGTTATTATTTGTAGAGCCAAATATTTTTTTCTTAGTATTTATGGAGTAAAATATTTTTTTGTTAGTATTTGTAGAGTGGAATATTTTTCTGTTAGTATTTGTAGAGTCAAATATTTTTTTGTTATTATTTGTAGAGCCAAATATTTTTTTGTTATTATTTGTAGAGACAAATATTTTTTTCTTAGTATTTATAGAGTAAAATATTTTTTTTCTCAGTATTTATAGAGTGAAATATTTTTTTATTAGAATTTGTAGAGTAAAATATTTTTTTTCTTAGTATTTATAGAGTCAAATATTTTTTTGTTATTATTTGTAGAGCCAAATATTTTTTTTTAGTATTTATAGAGCCAAATATTTTTTTCTTACTATTTATAGATGAAAATATTTTTTTCTTAGTATTTATAGAGTGAAATATTTTTTTGTTAGTATTTATAGAGTCAAATATTTTTTTGTTAGAATTTGAAGAGAAAAATATTTTTTTTCTTAGTATTTGTAGAGTAAAATATTTTTTTCTTAGTATTTATGGAGTAAAATATTTTTTTGTTAGTATTTGTAGAGTAAAATATTTTTTCGGTAGTATTTGTAGAGTAAAATATTTTTTTGTTATTATTTGTAGAGTAAAATTTTTTTTTTGTCAAAAGATTTGTCTTTTTGAAATAACAAAAAAACAAAAAAAAAAAAAAAAATAGCGAACTGATTTAGAATAACATAGGAACATTAATTTTCCATCTCAAAATTTTGAAAGCTGACATCATTACATAGAGAAGTGAATAACTATATATATTCACTGTGAATCTCAGTTCCCTTTGGTCCTCAGATAAATAGATAAATCGTTTGAATAATGTGTCGTCCACTAGGATGAAATGCCATGTATGTATATATTTAAGTTAATGCTATTACCGCACGTGTCTGTTATTTCCTCGTAATGAGGCATACATACACAGATCTGAAAATTACGTTTACTGTTTATCCCTCATTTCACTATACATCCTATTAAACGCCTGTCGAAATCCCGAATACTATTAAATCCTACCAAAATTGTACTTCAATTATCGAGGCCTAATTCGACAGTTGTTCAAAGATCGAAAAGCCCAACATCAAACGACAAATTAACACTTATTTTCAATATTCATAATAATCGTGCTTTCATTAATTATATGATTTTAGTTAATTATAGTTAAAATTGAAGTTGAAATTATAGTTAAAATTATAGTTAAAATTATAGTTAAAATTATAGTTAAAATTATAATTAAAATTATAGAATTATAGAATTATAGTTAAAATTATAGTTAAAATTGCTAGTAAATAATTATAAAATGAGGTCTAAATGATAATAGTTTCAATTGACAGTTGAAACTAATTGTTTCAATTAATTGTCGGTTCAATTAATAGTAGTATTCAATTAATTTGAACTACTATTACTAATAGTAGTTTTAATTAACCGTGGTTCCAAATAACAGTTAAAATTAATATTGTACTTTCAATTTAATTATTTTTTCAAAAAAAAAATTCCAACTAAAATTCGTCTTTGAATCAATTATTTTTGATAATTTACGTTGGTGAAGTTCGCAACGTTTATGATCAACGATTGAAAGAAAAAAATTATTTTCCTACCAAAAAGGGAATAAAAATTTTTGTTAATAAATATTTCTTTTTGTAAAACGTTATTCTAAAAATTAAACGTACTATTTTCTGTACAAAAATTTATAATGATTTTCTTAAAAAAATATTTTTCTCAAGAAATCGTTGATTATAAACCTTTGTAAACTTCACCAAACGGATAATTATCGAAAAAGTTCATTAAAAAACATTCAAATCCATTTCTTTACAATATTCAGTTTTATGAAATTTCAATTATTATTCGGAAATTCTTTAATAATTAAATATAATATAATAAATAAATTAATTAAATATAAAAATATAAAAATTAAATATAAAATTAAATATAATATTCAATTATTGAATATGTATTAGAAAATAAAAACTTAAAATAACTTAAAACGAAATTCAATTAAATTTTTTAAACAAACTAGTGTCGTTGTAGAATTTTAGAATTTTAAAAGCATTTAAAAGAATTTGACACCTTTTCTAAATTCAATTATTTCTAAAAATTCTCGCAATAGTTTTCTTCATATTCTTTATCCAAAATTGTTACTAAAATTCATTTTTAAATAAATTTCTTCATTAGAAAATTATTTTTTTATTTACAAAAATAGATTCATTGAATAATTCAATACTTCTTAAAATTCAATTCTTTAGACAGAAATCTATCAACAAATTTTTTAAATAATTCAATTCTTTCGACTGATTTTAATAGAATTTTTCAAGGAATTCGCTAAAAATTTATTTTGTGAAAAATAATTAAACTTCGTCGTTGAGTTTTATTATTTTCGAAAATCTTTGAATTACAAGAAATAATTTTATTAATAATTTTATTATTCTAAGCATAATTAAATGCCAAAAATATGTATAAAATAAAAAATTGATCCAAATTTTCGACATAAATTTGATTCACTTCATAGTATCAATTCGATACTTTTAAGAAAACTGAAACCTCGCCATTTTCATTAAAAAATTTCTTTTCCTCCTTTCACTGAAATTAATTACCACTTTTTTTCACTCTGACACTTCAAGAGACCGAAAAGCTCGCACACATATTCGATTTTACACTGCGAGGAATAGCGATTAAAAGTTGATATAAATAACAAACAAAAAAATGAAAAAGAAAGAAAATATCTGATAAAAATAAAAATTCGATCGTCCTATCGTGTGACTTCAAAGACACGTTTGTGTGGTTTTGAAAAAAAAAAAATTTATTAACAAAAAAAAGAAGAGTACAGGATCGAGTTTCAGAAACGCTAGATTTTGCTTTGAGGGACTTAAACGTCAGCAGGAATTTTTAATATCCGTTGACATGGTCCATCCAATGAGGGACTCTAACCAGACCATCGACGCGAATAAGATCTCGAAAAAAGCAACAGTGAGAGAGTGAGTGAGAGAGAGAAAGAGAGAAAAGGTGGGTTAAAAAGTTTCCCTCTATATATTTTATACAGTTCCATTTGAGGATATACTTTTTAAGGAAGCAAGATAAATTCACAAGATTCTGATCTTAATCCTTTGAAATATACAGTTCATTCCCGAATGATATAAAAATCGTTAAAGATATATTATTCTCATAAAATTTTTCGATAGAAGAGAAGGAAAAAAGAAATAATTTCGCTTCAAATGAGAAATGTTTCTTCGGCAAAAAAAAAACACTCGCGAACGATTTTCTTTTTTATTATTATATTAAAATATTATTTCGCAATTTCTATTTTAATGTTATTTTTTTCTTTTTTCACACGCAAAATTTATTTTGTTTTTTACTGACTTTTCCCTGATTTCCAGAAAAAATTGTGACTTTTTCCCTGACCCTATAAGAAATATTCTGATTCACTCTGAAAATTATTAGATACTCAAAAAATGATCTACATTTACTTACGAATTTTTAAAGTTGTAAAATTATTCGAAAACATGAATAATTTTCTAAATAAATATTTAATCACAATAATTATTTTAATATTTAAATATTTAATCACAATTCTTGTAATATTTAAATATTTAAGCACGATTATTATTCCACAAAAGTAAGGTTTTCTAAAAAGTAATAATCTAAATTTTCATAAAATTTTCCAAAAAAAAAATTTAATTATTTATAAAAGTTTAAATAAAATTCTTTGCAAAGAATTCAATTACTTTTATAAATAATAGCATTTTTTCGTTGGATTTCAATTATTTTTCAAAACCATTTTAATTTTTAACAAAATCTCTTAACAAATGTAATTATTTTCAAATTTTTTTTGTCAGGAATTCAATTACAATTCACAAATAATGAAATTTTTGGCTGAAATTCAAATATTTTCAAAATCTGCAATTTTAATCAAATTTCTCAAAAAGAATTAAAGTATTTTTCAAAAATGTAATAAAATCGTTTGCAACAATTCAATTATTTTTATAAATATTAATATATTTTTACAAGATTTCAAATATTTAAAAAATGTAATAAAAATTCGTTGAAAAAAATTCACCAATTTTTCTAAATAATAAAATTCTCTACTGGATTTTAATTATTTTTAAATTTTTAATACAATTTTAAGTGAATTCTTGGAAAAATAACAATTTATTTTTAAATTTTATGTTTAAATTTATAAATAATATTTGAAACAAATTTGTTTTGAAATTCTTTAAAAGAATTTAAATATCAATTATTTTTGATAATTTTCAAAGAACTTTTTGGAAAATTATAAAAAAAATTTCCAAATTTATTTGTTTACATTTTTCAATTTTACGAAATTTCGATTATTCGGAAAATCTTCAATTGAATAAATATGAGAAAATAAAAACTTGAAATAATTTTTTAAAAAAATTTAATTAAAAAAAATTCTACAAGAATTCAATCACTTAAAATAAAGGAAAAAAAAGTTTATGAGTTTTCTTATTTCTAAAAATAATTGAATCCCTAAGAGGAATTTTATTATTTTTAAACATAAATGAATTTTGCAAAAGAATTTTTTTACACTTAAAAATAATTGAATTTCTAAAATAAATTGCAACTTTTCTAAAATTAATTTTTTTAGTGTTTTTAACTAAAATTCTCCTATAAATTCATTACTTTTTAATAATTTTCGAAAAAGTTCTTTAAAATTTTCAAATTTATTTGTTTTTAATATTCAGTTTTATGAAATTTCAATTATTATTCGGAAATTCTTCAATTAAATACAGATTAGAATATAAAAAGTTAAGATAATTTTATCAAAAATTCAATTTTACTTTTTTAAAATAAATATAATAATGATTTTAATCTTTAATTATTATTATTTTAAACTTTTAACTAAAATTCTCTTTTAAGTCGATTTTTATTAGAAAATTCTACGAAAATTCAATTATTTAAAATTTAAATACAATAATAAACAATTTATTGAAAAATTAAATATTTCGTAAAATTTAATTCTTATTATTTCCTCAACAAATTTTTAAATAATTGTAGTCTTTCGACAAATTGTAATATAATTTTTAAGAATAATAAAATTTTCGAGACATTCAATTTAAAGTGTATTAAAAATATTTGATATTCTGCAATCAATTTTATTATTTTTGAAAATAATTGAATCTTTTTTAAGACATTTGATCATTTATGAAAATAATTGAATCTTTTTAAAACGTTTGGCTTATTTATAAAAATAATTGAATCTTTTAAAAACATTTGGTTATTTATGGAAATAATTGAATTATTAAAAAGAAATTTATAAAAAAAAATTTTGTACATAGTTAAATTCCTTAGAAATTTTTACTAATAAATGAAAATAATTAAATGTTTGCGTAGAATTTTATTAAAAATTTCTGCTTAAATAATTGAATACTTTTGAGTAAATATTGGAAGAAATTTATAAAAAAAAATTTATCAATAGTTGAATTCCTGAGAAATTTTTACTAATTATGAAAATAATTAAATTTAAATTACTAAACATTAAAATTAAATTAAAATAATTAATTTAAATAGAGATTTTATTAAAATTTTCTGTTTAAATAATTGAATTCATTTTTAGTAAATTTTATTAAATAGTTGATATTCCAAATCATTGATTTTAGAAAATTTTTTGAAAACAATTGAAATATTTCTAAATTTCCAATTATTTTATTTCATTTTTTGGAAAATAATTCAATTTCCACAACAAATATTCCCAATTTCTCCAAAATTCAATTTTTTCCATCACTTTAATGAAAAAATCCCCGACTTTTTCCACCGTAAAATAACTATTTCATAAACTCAAGTAAAATTTTTATTTTTTCCACCGCGGAAAAAGGTCGAAAAAAAGAAGAGGGTTCGAGAAGAAGGATAGAGGGAGAAAAGGGTCAAAAGTCAAGTGGAGTAAAAGCGAAGTAATTGAGAATTAAATTCTAGACGATGACCACCTTCTCTCTCTCTCTCTCAATGAAAAAAAAGAAGAGAAGACATAAAGAAAAACCAGAACATGACCCAAGGGAGAAATGACGAAGTCTTTGAAAAATTTGGACGATAAATGCGGCAAGAAACGAAGAGGAGAGAAGAGAGGAGAAAAAAAAATGGGTTGAAGTTCGCGAATCGTGAGAGCAACCCCATTATAAGGATACCACGTTACATTTATAGGGTCGTATATCTCACAAGAAAAAAGGCAAGGGATGATTATTATTTTACAGATACCGATACAACGTATCTAAACGAGTGAACACGAGGCAGAAGGTAAAAAAAAAAGAAAAATAATAATAATAATAATAAAAAATAAAAAATATGAGATGAGAGTGAGAAAAAAAAAGAAAATAGAAAGAGGGGGTGGGGGAGGGGTGGGGGGAAGAACGCCACAAACCAGTCGCGTGCATCGGTTTCTTTTTCCCTTAAGGCAAAGTCCCGAGTCTGTAATCCCCCAACGAATCCCAATCTGGATTTACCTCTTCTTTTCCTTTTTCCTTTTCCTTTTCCACTCTCTGCACATTCGAATATAACGCACACTAACTTGTGTGTGTTACCATCCCACTCTATTTTCATTCTTGTAGTATATATATATATATATATATATATATATATATATTGCAAGAGTAAATATATTTATATATATATATATATATATATATATATATATATATAGCTAGATTAAATATATATATATATATATATATATATATATGTACATGTAGAAAATAAAGACATTATTGTATCGAGCTTTCGTCCTTTTAGGTAAACAAAGCCTGTCAACTGTCAGCCAATCCCTTTTTCAAATCTCCGGCTTGTCTCGTTAAGAAACAGATATTTCTCAAATGTTGCCAAGACTTCCGAACCACTCGTCGTGCTATAGAGAATCAAGAAGGAAAAAAAAATAAAAGAAAAGAAGATGAAAAAAAATCCCGATTAAATACACCAGTGTGTTGTCAAGATGACTGTATTTTTATACGTGGAAAACCTTTTTTCTTCACGAAAAACAAAAACGAAACGCGAAAGATTAATTTTAAAAAATTAATTTAAATAAATTAATATTAAAATTCAATAAATGATGATTGAATAAATCAATGTAAATAAATAAATTAAATAAATAATGATCAAATAAATCAATTTAAATAAATTAAATAAATAATGATAAAATCAATCAATTTAAGTAAATAAATTAAATAAATAATGATAAAATAAATCAATTTAAATAAATAAATTAAATAAGTAATGATCAAATAAATCAATTTAAATAAATAAGTGAAATAAGTAATGATAAAATAAATCAATTTAAATAAATAAATTAAATAAGTAATGATAAAATAAATCAATTTAAATAAATTAATTAAATAAGTAATGATCAAATTAATCAATTTAAATAAATAAATTAAATAAATAATGATAAAATAAATCAATTTAAATAAATAAATGAAATAAATAAAGATCAAATATATCAATTTAAATAAATAAATGAAATAAGTAATGATCAAATAAATCAATTTAAATAAATAAATGAAATAAATAATGATAAAATAAATCAATTTGAATAAATAAATTAAATAAATCAATTTAAATAAATAATGATTAAATGAATTAATGAAAAGAATAAATAGTTAAAATCTCGTTTGCAGTCTTATATAATGTCAAATTAATAAAAACTATAAAAACAACTATTATTAAAAACTATTCTTCATTGAAACTACTATGAACTGGATTAATAAAAACCATTACCAATTGAAACTACTATTAACTGGAAATACAATTAGTGAAAAATATTATTGATTAAAATTACTATTAACTGAGACTACAATTAATAAAAACTATTATTAATTAAAACTACTATTATTAAGAATCATTATCCACTGAAACTACTATTGATTAAAACTACCATTAACTGGAAATACAATTAATAAAAATGCTTATAAATAAAAATTTCTACTAACTAAAACTACAATTAATCAAAACTGTCATAAATGAAAAGTGTCATAAATGAAAACTGTCATTAATCAAAACTACTATTAATAAAAACAATTATCAATTGAAACTACTATTGATTAAAACTATTATTAACTTAAACTACAATTAATAAAAAACTATTATTAATTAAAATTACGCTTAACTGAAACTACAATCAATAAAAAAAGGTTATTAATGAAAACTACTATTATTAAAAACTATTCTTAGTTGGAACATATGATTAACTGAAATAGTAATATAAATATTAAATAATAGTAATAATACATTATAGTAATCGTAAGTTTCCTTTCCGTTAGCAAATTATCTGTATTCATTTGTTTTTTGTTTTTTTTTTTGAAAATTCATTTTTGTGGGTTATTGTCATTATTTTAATGTCAAAAAAAAACAAAAAAAAAACTCGTTTTATTCACTTCACAAAATTGACAAAAATTTTATTTCATATTTTTTATTTTCTTGACTTTTTCCCAATTTTCATCAAAAATATTTATTTTTTTTCTTGTGAAGAATTTAAAAAAAAAATGAAAATAATTGAATGTTTAATAAAAAATGTTATTATTTATAAAAATAATTGAATTTTTGAGAAGAATTTTATTATTTACAAAAATAATTGATTTCTTTAGGCAAATTTTGTTATTTATGAAAATAATTGAATTTTCTTGAAATATTTTATTATTTATTAAAATAATTAAATTCTTGCGAAGGAATTTGGAAAAAATTTTGAAAATAATTGAATATTTCTGAAGAATTTTATAAATTTTAAGAAAAACTGACTTTTTTTTGAAGAATTTCATAATTTATGAAAATAGTTAAATTTTTTGGAATATTTTTCTATTTTTTTTTTAAATAATTGAATTCTTGCGAAGAATTTTTGAAAAGAATTTTTAAAACAATTTGAAAAGTCAATTTTAGGAAAAATTGACTTTTTGGGAAGAAATTTTGAAAAAATTTTGAAAATAATTGAATATTTCTGAAAAATTTTATAAATTTTAAGAAAAACTGACTGTTTTTTGAAAAATTTCATAATTTATGAAAATAGTTAAATTTTTTGGAATATTTTTCTATTTTTTTTTTAAATAATTGAATTCTTGCGAAGAATTTTTGAAATGAATTTTTAAAACAATTTGAAAAGACAATTTTAGGAAAAATTGACTTTTTTGGCAATAATTTTTTTAAAAAATTTAGAAAATAATTGAAATTTTTCTGAAAAATTTTATAAATTTGGAGAAAAATTGAATTTTTTGAAGAATTACATTTTTTCTAAGGATTTTATAATTTATGAAAGTAATTAAATTCTTTCGAGAAATTTTATTAATAATTGTTGAAACAATAATTTAATAACTTTCGAAGAATTAAATTCTTTATAAAAATAATTTAATTCTTTTAAAGAATTTTATTAATTATGTAAATGATTAAATTCTTGCGGCGAATTTTATTAAAATTGATGAAAATAATTGAATTTTTTCCTACAATTGGTTATTTTATAAAAATAGTAGATATTGAAAATCATTGAAATATGAAAATTTTTTAAAGATAATTAAATTTTACAAAGAATTCTATTAAAAAATTTGGCAATAATTGAATGTCGGTAGGAAATTTTATTAAATTTTTTTGAAAATAATTGGATTTTCCAAAAAAACCTTTTATTATTTATGAAGACAAATTGAATTCTTGCGAACGATTTATTAGAATTTTTTAAAATAATGTAATTTCCAAGAAGAAATTTAAGAAAAATTAAAATTTTCGTAATTAAGTTTTTTTTTTAATTTAGGTATCAGATAACAATTTTTGTGAAATTTATTTTTCCTCGTACAAGAAAGTTGAATTATTTTCAATTTTGAAAATCTGATGCCAAATTTGAAATTAGTATCGAAATTTGTTAAAGTTTTTCTATATACTTTAAAGTTTAAAAATATAATATATTTTGAAAATTTAATTCTAATTAGTTTTTCAGTTTCGTGTCATAATAAGTATTTCTTTAAAAATTACTGAAATTAAAATGACTTGAAATTGTTTACAATAAACATTGGAGAAAAACATTCCCGCGCGCTTGCGCGCGGATAATTTGGCTAGTAATAATAATAATAATAATAATAATAATAATAATAATAATAATAATAATAATAATAATAATAATAATAATAATAATAATAATAATAATAATAATAATTTTTTCAGTAAAAAACATTTTTAATTGAAACTACTATTAATTGGAAATACAAGTAATAAAAACTATTATTAATTAAAATTTTACTATCACGGTCAATCGTTAGGTATTAAAATAACACCAAAAAGGATGAAAATAATCCAATTTAATGTTATTTTAATCCATTTTGGTGTTATTTTAATACCTAACGATTTACCGTGATTAACTGAGACTACAATTAAGAAAAACTGTTAGTTAATTAAAATTGCTATTAATTTTATTATTTAATGCCAAAAATGGATATTTTAATTAGTTATGATGTTATTTTTAATTAATTAAACTTATTTTTGATTAATTAAACTTATTTTTTATTAATTAAACTTATTTTTATTAATTAAACTTATTGTTTATTAATTAAAGTTATTTAATTAATTAATTAAATTAATAATTTTATTCAAAACATTTAGGATTAATGAACATAAACAGAAAGAAAAAATGTTCGGTTTTATGCAAAAAAAAAAAAAAATGGCACAAATAAAAGGTGTCGAGCGATATTATGTTGACGTCGCTTTTTTAACGCCCCTACTGCCCCCGACCCCCCCATTTTTTTAACGTTCACACGCACGACGACCAAACGAAGCGAAAGCTTGCGAATAAATCTTGATAATTCGACGTCGTTTTATGCCGCTTAACCATTGTTTACGGCTTATAGGCCCGTTCATTTCCTTGTCTAAGTAAAGAATGCACTTAGAAGAGCACCAGGTGCAGCAACTGTGTCTACCCCATTTTTTTCACTCTCCTCTCTCTCTCTCTCTCTCTCTCTCTCTCTGCGTACTTTTTTTACACGATCCGTTTTGCTACTATAGGGGCGTTTTCACAATCAAACGACTTGTTTTTTTTAAATCACCCTCAAACCCGCCTTTCCTTGCCCTATAACCATAATCAGACGATATTATGCACAACTCGACCGTTTAAAATGAACAAACTCGGCCAATGAGAGTGTAAACTTTTCTAAGATTAGAAAGTAAAAAATTTATAGACGTGTATTTTTTTTATCTTTTTCGAGAACTTTTTGTTTATCAATTAATTTATTATTCTCACTTTATGGAATACGGAATTTTGGGTTTTTCGTCTTCTCTTTTCTTCATATAAGTTAAAATAAAGAATTGAATTTAGACTATTGGTAAATATCAAATATTCATTTCAGAGAGATTCAATTATTTATTCGTTTTCCTTAATAATAAAAACTCATTGCTTAATTTCAATTATTTTTAATACAATTTCAATCGAATTGGTCGAGAAAAAAAAATTATTCTTAGAAAATGTACTGAAATTCGTGAAACGAATTCAATTATTTTCAAGTATTTGAAAAAAAAATTCAAGTCAAAATTTCAATTGTAAAATAATAAAAATCTAAATAAAAAATAAAATCTAAAAATAAAATTAATAAAAGTAATAAAATTCTTTTTGCGAAATTCAAATTCAATTCAAATCAATTCAAATCAATTCAATAATTAAAAAAGAATTTTAATCAAAATTCTACACAAGCATTTTATTGTTTTCAATTATTATTATAAAATAACATTTTTTTACAGATATTCAATTCTTTACATAAATCGTAGCTCAATAATTACTAAATAACTCATAGCAGAAATTATTAATTTTTAATAAAATTTCAATCGAATGCCTCGAAAAACGTAATTATTCTTAGAAAATTTACTAAAATTCGTGAAACAAATTCAATTATTTTCAAGTATTTGAAAAAAAAATTCAAGTACAACTTTCAATTATAAAATAATAAAAATCTAAATTAATAAAAGTAATAAAATTCTTTTGCGAAATTCAAATTCAATTCAAATCAATTCAATAATTAAAAAAGAATTTTAATCAAAATTCTACACAAGCATTTTATTGTTTTCAATTATTATTAAAAGGCAAAATTTTTTTACAGATATTTAATTCTTTACATAAATCGTAGCTCAATAATTACTAAATAACTCATAGCAGAATTAATTAATTTTAAATAAAATTATAAAATTTTAATCGAATGCCTCGAAAAACGTAATTATTCTTAGAAAATTTACTAAAATTCGTCAAAGAAATTCAATTTAAAAAAAAGATTACTATTACGTATTTAATAATTGAATTATCGTAGAATTTTCTCTTAAAAAATTTAAAATAATAATTTAATAATCAAAGCATTAATGAACTTTTTCCCAAAATTATTAAAAATAATTCATTGAAAGAAAAATTTTTAGTTGCAGATTTTAGAAAATAATAATTGAATTGAAGTTTTTATTAATTATACATTGAAAAAAAAATTATTTGATTCAAATAACCGATTATTTGACTATTATCAAATAAATATTTACTTGCATCAAATAAGTTTTATTTGAATCCAATAAATTGTATTTGAATCGAGTATTTCAGTATTTCAAGCAAATACTATTTAATTGGTTCAAATAAAAATTATTTGATTTAAGTAAATATTTATTTGATTCAAATAAAAATTATTTGATTTAAGTAAATATTTATTTGATAATAGTCAAATAATCGGTTATTTGAATCAAATATTTCAGTATTTGAAGCAAACACTATTTAATTGATTCAAATAAAAATTATTTGATTTAAGTAAATATTTATTTGATAATAGTCAAACAATCGGTTATTTGAATCAAATAAATTTTTTTTTCAGTGTAGTTCCAGTTAATTCCAGTTAATAGTAGTTTCAATTAATATTAGTCTTCATTAATTATTGTTCCAGTTAATAGTCGTTTCAATTGTTAATTGCATCTTTAATTAATAGAAGTTTTGCTTAATTTATTTATTGTTATTTTAAGTTTTAAAAAAAGAGTGATAATAAACATTTAAAAATAATAATTGTTTTTAGTAGCAGTAGTTTAATTAACAGTAGTTTTTGTTAATAGATAATAATAGTTAGTTAGTGGAATGATTGATTTTTTCGTAACTCGTTGTTAAATTCAATTTATTTTCAATTTTTAAAAATACAAATATTTTTAATTCCAAAAAATAAATTTCGTCCCCTGGTATTATACATTTTGGTTTAGTGGTTGTAGTTACTAAAAAACATTGTTGTATTCCAATTAAAAATTACATTTCTAAACAAATAGAAACAAATGATTAAAATTACGAAGCGTGAAGGGACAATTTTCTTGTTATTATTTTTTTTTTTTATTAAAATCGTTGAAAAAGACATTGCGCCGGGGGCTGCTTAAACGTTAAGTAAGTCTCGACGAGGCGGCGGTGGTAGTTTCCTCGAGTCAACCGAGAGTTATTTCTGATTTAAATAAGCGAGCTTCTTCAACGAAGACGAAGACGCAAAAGAAGAAGAAGAAGAAGATGAAGACTGCAGGCGGTATGAGTGGCGAGTCATATTCCCCTCTCCCTCCCTGACAGAATAAGGAAAAGTAGAAGTAGTAGAAGGGGGGGGGAGAAAAGTGGGAGGGTGGAATATGAATGTAATTTATCCCCCCTCCCCCTTGTGACTCTATATAAGGGATGCGAAACGCTAAAAAGGGGGATGGTTTCTCCTACTGTGAAACTGCGTTTGAACTCGTTCCGCTTGCTTAAAGAAAAAGAGAAAGAAGAAAAAGAGAACGAGAGAGAGAGAGAACGAGAGAGAGAGAGAAAGAAGAGAGAGAAAGAGAGAGAAAGACAGAGAGAAAAAGAAGGAGGATGATTTTCAAGGCGGTGAAGCAAAAAAAGAAAAAAAAAATAACCGGAGCAAAGTGGGTGGGTGAAAAGCGGATCGTGACGGGAGTTGTTAACGGAAACGTGGTCGGTGTGCTGGTAAATCAAAGAAATATTATATCATTAATACCTACCCCAGGGTGCACTGCAAGCGAAAAACCGGCTGTCTACATTTTCCACAAATGATTTTACTAAAGAATATCCTCTTCGGAAATCCCAAATCTATTTGACTTGAATTATCTCATTTTTCATTTCTGCAATTTTTTTTTATTTCTACTTCTTCTTCTTCTTCTTGCTTTTTCTTCATTTTTTTTACTTTTTTATATCATTTTACAATTTTTTTTTCTCTACGTTGGATACGATTTTGTTTTTCGTGGATAGAAAAATTTTTTAGCCACATAATTAATTAAAACTACTACTCACTGGAACTACAATTAATTAAAAGTATAATTATAATTAATTAAAATTAAATAATTCAATTCACTGTAAATTTAAACTACATTTAATTGTATCCAATTTATTGTAGTTTAAATTAAATGTAGTTTAAATAATTGTATCCAATTGATTGTAGTTTAAATAATTGTATCCAATTGATTGTAGTTTAAATTAAATGTAGTTTAAATAATTGTATCCAATTGATTGTAGTTTAAATTAAATGTAGTTTAAATAATTGTATCCAATTGATTGTAGTTTAAATTAAATGTAGTTTAAATAATTGTATCCAATTGATTGTAGTTTAAATAATTGTATCCAATTGATTGTAGTTTAAATAATTGTATCCAATTGATTGTAGTTTAAATAATTGTATCCAATTGATTGTAGTTTAAATTAAATGTAGTTTAAATAATTGTATACAATTGTTTGTATTTTAAATAATTGTATCTAATTGATTGTAGTTTAAATAATTGTATCCAATTGATTGTAGTTTAAATAATTATATCCAATTGATTGTAATTTAAATTAAATGTAGTTTAAATTAATTGTATTCAATTGATTGTATTTTAAATTAAATGAAGTTCTAATGAATCGTAGTTTCAATTAATTGCAGTTCCAATTAATTGTAGTTCCAGGGGATTGTAAACTAAATTAATTACAGTTCCAATTGATTGCTTTCTAAATTAATAACCTTTTTACTTAATTACAGTTTAAATTAAAAATACCTTCAATTAATTGTGGTTCCAATTAAAAATACCTTTAATTAATAGTAGTTCCAATTAATCGTAGTTTTAACCAATAAAACTACTAAGTAAATGTAGGTTTTATGAACAATAGTTTAAATTAATACTGGTTTGAATTAATTGTATTTTCGAATAATAAATCATTTAATTAAATGCAATTCCAATTAATAGTAGATTTAAACAATAACATTTTTTATTAATTGATGTTACAATTAATTGCAGTTCTAATTAATTGTTGCTGCAAATAATTGTAGTTATTATTTTTAAATGTTTATTATCACTCTTTTTTTTAACTTAAACCACAATTAAGGTAAACTTCTATCGATCAAAACTACAATTAACAATTAAAACGACTATTAAGTGGAACTATTATTAAAAACTATTCTGAATTAATAGTTAATTGTAGTTCCAAGTAATTACTGTTAATTGTAGTTGTAATTATTTATAGTTAATTTTAGTTCCAAGTAATTACAGTTAATTGTAGTTCCAATTTATTATAGTTAATTGAAGTTCCAATTAATTGTATCTATTTGTAGTTAATTGTAGTTCCAAGTAATTATAGTTAATTGTAGTTCCAATTAATTGCAGTTAATTGTAGTTCCAATTAATTGTAGTTAATTGTAGTTCCAATTAATTGTAGTTAATTGTAGTTTCAATTAATTGTAGTTAATTGTAGTTCCAATTAATTGTAGTTAATTGTAGTTCCATTTAATTGTAGTTAATTGTAGTTCCAATTAATTGTAGTTAATTGGGGTATAAATTAATTAGAATTATTATTAATTGTAAATAAAAATAATTGGAATAACAATTAATTAAAACTACTCCTAATCGAAACTACAAATAATTAAAATTAGTAGAAATAAAAACTACTATCAATTGCAACTATTATAAACTTGAAGTACTATAAATTGGAACTACTATTAATTAAAACTACTTTTAATTAAAACTACTTTTAATTGAAACTACTATTAATTGGAACTACTGTTAATTGGAACTACTGTTTATTTTATCACTAGTGGACAATATTAATTATAAAAGATAACACTCGTAGAAGTTGAAATAAATAAAAGCCAATAAGAATGTATAAGCAAACAATAGTTGAAAATATTAATACTAAAAACCACGAATACCCGAAAAACTACAAATGGTTAAAAATATTTGCAGAAAAAATGAAAAAATATTTCATACACGCAAAAAAATCATGGAATATAGTTTATGAATAATATTTTTTTTCTTCTCTTTCTTTTGAGGGAAATTTTTTTTGATTCCACTATTATTATTATTTTTTTTTTTTGATCTGAAAAACTATATTCAACACAACACCATGAAGAGATGCAATAAAATAATTTCTAAAAAGTAAAATTCAAAAGAAATTGATATAAACGACATCGCGAAGCTTCATTTGCCAGTATATAGGAAATCCGATTCGGATTCAATTTGATTAAGCCCGATTCAATCGCCGTTGGGATTTGAAAAATAAAAAAAAAATTTCTACGATTCGTGCATGTAACGGTAAAATATTACGAAAAATACCAGTCTCCTTTTTTTTTCTCACCCTCTTTTTCAAAAAAGAAAAATTTTAGTGAAATGAAGCGTTTTTATTAAAAAAAAAGAAAGAAAGAAATCATACAGAGATGTAAAATTTTTCAATCAATTTATTTATTCGTTTTGAATAAAGATAATGTTGGAATTAAATATTATTTTCTAAATAAGCTTGGTAAAAAAGGAACTTAAAAAAGTTAGAGAAAAAAAAAATTTTCTAAAAGAATTTACTATAAAAGTGTTTACTAAAAAATTTTACTGAAAAAATTAACTGAAAAAATTAACTGAAAAAGTAAACTGAAAAAGTGAACTGAAAAAGTAAACTGAAAAAATATACTGAAAAAGTAAACTGAAAAAGTGAACTAAAAAAGTTAACTAAAAAAATTTTCTAAGGAACAGAAAAAAAGTTATTAGAAAAAAGTCGTTTTGAAAAGAAAAAATACTCGAGTACTTTCAATAAGAAACTTTATAAAAGACTTGACTGTATTTTCAGATTAATGAAAGTTATTTCAAAAAAAATTTTTTTCTCCTGTTTTTCAAGCAACAATCCATTGAGGGATGAAAAGTTGACGAAAAAGTTGAGAATCCCTGTTGTGAAGTGATTTTTTTTTTTTTTTTGTCAATGTTCACACGACTTTTCCAGAAAGAGCGGATAAAGGCAGTGGAGGAAGGAAGGAAGGACCAAAGAGAGAGAAAGAGAGAGAGAGAGAAAAAAAAGGTCGATGAGGAAGCAAAAGGTCGTCTTGTCTGAGAATTTTGCTTCGGATTTTTCTACGGCTTCGATTCCTATTGGCTACGTTTGCGAGTGTTTCGACCTCGTTCACAATACCGAACCTAAGTCACGAGAGAAAAAAACCGGGGAAAAAAAAGAAAACATTCCTAAAAGTTTTTCATTCGCCTTTTTTACAACCTCCATTTTGCCGAGAGATATTCCACTTTTACTCGACTTTTCTACTTTATACGAATCGATTTTACAACTTCGCTAATCAGTTTTACACACTTACTTCGGCATTACTGTTAAATAACAACAACAATAATAAATATAATAATAATAAAAAAATAATAAAAAAATAATAAAAAAATAATAAAAAAATAATAAAAAAATAATAAATAATAATAATAATATTGCTGTGTATTAATATTCATAATTTTTAGTAGAAATTAATTCGCATATTAAATATTGACAGTATAAAATCTTAATAGTATTAAATACTGACAGTATAAAATCCTAACAGTATTAAATACTGACAGTATAAAATCCTAACAGTATTAAATACTGACAGTATTAAATATTGACAGTATAAAATATTAACAGTATTAAATACTGACAGTATTACATATTGGCAGTATTAAATATTAACAGTATTAAATACTGACAGTATTAAATATTGACAGTATAAAATATTAACAGTATTAAATACTGACAGTATTACATATTGGCAGTATTAAATATTAACAGTATTAAATACTGACAGTATTAAAAATTTACAGTATTAAATATTGACAGTATTAATTATTAACAGTTTCAATTAAACACTGGAAATATTTTTTACTGTCAATACAGTATTAATTACTGTCAGTGTCAATTATTGGCAGTATAAATTATTAATAGAATTAATTTTTGACAGTAAAATTATTTCCAGTCAAGTATTGACAGTAAAATTATTTCCAGTCAAGTATTGACAGTAAAATTATTTCCAGTCAAGTATTGACAGTAAAATTATTTCCAGTCAAGTATTGACAGTAAAATTATTTCCAGTCAAGTATTGACAGTAAAATTATTTCCAGTCAAGTATTGACAGTAAAATTATTTCCAGTCAAGTATTGACAGTAAAATTATTTCCAGTCAAGTATTGACAGTATAAATTATTAATATAATTAAATTTTGACAGTAAAATTATTCCCAGTCAATTATTAACAGTATAAATTATTAATAAAATTAATTTTTGACAGTAAAATTATTTCCAGTCAATTATTGACAGTATCAATGATTTTCAGTATTAATTATGCACACTGCCAATTATTGACAGTATAATGTATTGACAGCAAAAAATAGTGTCAGTAGAAAATATCTACAATATAAATTCTTGAAATCCTTTGTAATATTTTTTCAAAAAAAAAAGAATAAAATAATAAGAACAGTTTAAAAAAAAAAAAAAAAAAAAACCATTTGTAATTAAAGAAATAGAAATTTACTGACTTTTATGAGAAAAGCATTTAAGAAAAATTTCTCGGAGCATTTTATTTTAATTAACTCGAAACAAGAAAACAGAAAGTGAGTTATTTAACGAGAAAGGGTAACGAGAAATCACACTTGGAAACTTAAAGGTAAAGGAGAAGGGGGATGGTGGCGGTGGTGGTGGTGTTGGAGAAGGTGGTTGAGGAGGAGGTTGAGGTTAGCTGTGCAGAGGTTAGTGGATATAATCCAATATACGAAGAGAGAAGCTTAATCGATCTCTGTTATCCGGTGGTGGGTTGTAGACGATGCGATGTAACAAAATCTGTCTAACTTAAACGTTTCCGTCACGTTTAAACCTCATTTATTTGTGTATAAATAAAATTAAAAGAAGATAAAAACTGAGTTTTTATGAAGGAAAACTTTTACTATTTCCGAAGTTAAATTTTTACAATTTTTTTAGTAAATTTTTTAACTCGTTTGCTAAAATTCATGCTATTTATGTATTTATAGTGGAAACGTTTAGTATTTATGAGGTAAATTTTATTACTTTCCAGAGTAAATTTTATAATTCTTTCTGTAAATTTTACAATCATTTGCTAAAATTTTTGTACTTTCTCCAGAAACTTTTACTATTTCTGAAATAAATTTTACTACTTTCTTAGTAAATTATACAATTTTTAAAGTAAATTTTACTCATTTTTTCTAATATTTATTTATTTTCTGTAGAAAATTTTACTATTTCTGAAGTAAATTTTATTTATTTTCAAAGTAAATTTTACAACTTTTTGAGTCAATTTTACAATTTTTTGAGTCAATTTTACACTCATTTGCTAAAATTTTTGTACTTTCTGTAGAAACTTTGACTATTTCTTAAATAAATTTTACTACTTTCCTAGTAAATTTGACTATTTTCCTAATAAATTTTACAATTTTTTGAGTCAATTTAACACTCATATTCTTTTTTAATTTACTTATTTTCTGTAGAAAGTTTTACTATTTCTGAAGTAAATTTTATTACTTTCCAAAGTAAATTTTACAATTTGTTGAGTAAATTTTACACTCATTTGCTAAAAATTTTGTAATTTCTGTAGAAAGTTTTGCTGTTTCTGAAATAAATTTTACTACTTTCCAAGTGAATTTTACAATTTTTAAAGTAAATTTTACTCATTTTTTCTAAAATTTATTTATTTTTTCTAGAAACTTTTACTATTTTGAAAGTGAATTTTACTAAATTTTTGCTAACATTTCGAAAGTGGTACAAATTAACATAAATTCGTTTCTATTAAATTAAATAAACTTTTATCAGTTTTTAAGCAAATTTTACCAATTTCGATGTAAATTTGACTATTTTTAGAGTAAATTTTACTGAATTTTTTCTAAAATGTAAAAGTGATAATGAAAATGGTACAAATAAACATAAATTCATTTCTATTAAATTTTATTAAATTAAATAAACTTTTACCAGTTTTTAAGCAAATTTTACCACTTTCGATGTAAATTTGACTATTTTTAGAGTAAATTTTACTGAATTTTTGCTAAAATGTAAAAGTGATAATGAAAGTGGTACAAATGAACATAAATTCATTTCTATTAAATTTTATTAAATTAAATAAACTTTTGCCAGATATTAAGTAAATTTTACTAGCTTCGATGTGAATTTGACTATATTTTAGAGTAAACTTTACTGACTTTTCGGTAAAATGTAAAACTGATAATGAAAATGACACAAACTGATGTAAATTCGTTCGTATTAAATTTTATTAAATTTATACCAAAAATTTACTCATCTTGAGGCATATTAAAATTTTTTTAGTAAAAGTTTACGATAGTCAAACTGAAAGTCGAAATTAAAAGTCCGAAGTAACTTTTACAAAATTTTTGCCAATAATTTACTTCGGATGTAGAGCAAAATTTTCTCTAAAAATGGTATAATATTTGAAAAAAAAATTCACTTTTTACAAAGTTTGCAAATTTTTACTATTTTAGTAAACTAAAAATTTAAAATTTTTTGGCAAAAGTTTACCAGTTTCAAAGTAAATTATACTATAAAAAAAAATTAAAAAGCATTAATTTTTTGTGTCAACTCTCTTATTTCCAAAATAAATTTTTAACTTCTCATATAAATTTTACTTATTTTTAAAAATTTTATTTATTTTATAAATTTATTTCATTTCTTTAGATTCTGCTTTTATTTTTACTATTGGAGGAAATTTTACTATTTTAATTCGGAATCGAACTTGACATAACTTCGTCCGTAGTAAATTTTTATTAAATGTTTACAAAAATTTTTTTTTCTTTTTATGTCAACTTTTGTAAATTTGATTTCTTTTATTTTACAATTTGCTTTTCATATTGTTACATTCGAAGTAAATTTTACAAAATTTGACTAAAAATCACTTGAAAATGTAAATTAAAAAAATTAAACTAAAAACAATTTTTGTTCAATGAAATAAAATTAAAATTAATTAATTTTTTTTAAATTTTTAAATTGACTGTAGAAATGGGTAAATATTTCCTGGTAGCAAATTTTACAGAACTTTTACTAAAAATTAACGTTTATTTTCCATCGACTTTTGCAAATTTTAATTGTATGTTACTATTTACTTTTATTATTAAAATTCGTCCGAAGAAAAATTTACCGAATTCTGATAAAATTAGCTTGGGAAAAATTTTTCAAAGTTAAAATTAAAATAATTATTTGTGTTAATTTAAAATAATTATAATTAAATTAAAAAATTATAATTAAATTGAAAATTTTCTGTCAAAAATATGTTACATTCCTTTGTAGAAAATTTTACTAAAATTTATTTTCGAAACGATAAAATTACCATAGAAGTGAAGTAAAAATTACTTTTCTTTTTTAATCCAATCAAAATTAGATAGAAAACTATTTTAATTATTTTAACAATTATAAATAGTCTTTTCCTGCCTATAAATATATAATTAACAACTAAAACAATTTTCCGCTATTTTAATTCTTTGGATTTTTTTTAATAAATAATTTATTCAAAATAGGCAACAAAAAAAAAATAAATCCAATTCTAAAAATGGAAATCCAAATTACAATATCGATCATATTTGGACTAATGGTAAAAAATGTAAAATTGGAAATTGAATGAAAATAGAAATTGGATAGAAAGGCAATTTTTGTACCTCGAAGAGTAGAGCAGAAAAAGTAGAGTGGGGGGATAAAAGGGTTTTTTTTTTTTTTTTTTTTTTTTTTTTGAAGTAGGTGGTGAAAAGACGCTCGATTCAAGGTACTAACACGAATTTATTGGTGGCTGTGACGTATGAACCACCACCACCACCACCACTACTCTTACTCCCTTTAAACCTTATTCTCAATAGAAACTGCAGTACACACATTCCAGATTTCGATTGAATTTCGACTTGTACCCAAGGGAAAAAAGAAAACGAGGGTGACCGACATAAATTTTCGCGTGCCACACTACAATTTTCCTATTCTAACCGTTCGTTATTCATTCCTAAGTCGAGCAGTTTTGTTGTGTCCAGTGTGTGTAAAGATTTTTCTTTTCAAATATAAAAGTGACCCTTTTCAATTTTTAATTCCTAATTTCCGTGGGGAGGACACACGAACTGGCATCATGGAAAGGGGGCAAAAAAAAGAGATTTAAGGGTCTCAACAGTTGTTTTTTTTCTCTTTAAAGAAAGAAATGATGTCGTTTGATTGAAAAGAAGTTTTTTTTTCCTAAAAATATTTTCCATTTCTATGTGAATTTAAATTTTTAAATTCTGATAGAAAAAAAATGTTAATTGGCATTAGTAACAATTGCAGTTGTTAATTATTTTGTTGTTATTAATAATTCAATGGTTTTATAATTATTAATTTTAATTATCAATATTAATTATTCGTAATAATTAAAAAAAATATTGTACATTAAATATTATTTTATTTTTATTAATTTAAGATAATATTAATTAATATTAAGAATAATTTACATTTCGATACTAATCAAAATTATTGTTCATTAATATTATTATTTAGTGTCATTATTATTTACTAACATTATTATTTACTAACATCATTATTATTTACTGACATTATTATTTAGTAACATTATTATTTACTAACATAATTATTAATTAACATTATTATTTCCTAACATTATTATTTAGTGTCATTATTATTTACTAACATCATTATTAATTAACATTGTTATTTCCTAACATTATTATTTAGTGTCATTATTATTTACTAACATTATTATTAATTAACATTATTATTTACTAACATTATTATTTAGTGTCATTATTAGTTATTAATATTATTATTATTATTAACTAATATTATTTTTAACTAATATTATTTTTAACTAATATTATTATTAACTAATATTACTAAGAACTAACATTATTAGTAATTAACATTATGAATTATTATTATTATTATTATTAATATTATTATTATGAAGTTTATTCTTAATTAATTTTATTATTAATTAAAAGTATTCTTGATTTATATTAATATTCTATATAAAAAAAAAATTCTCCCGGCTATTTGTAACTTATTTATTAAAAATTTTATGCTAAAAGAAAAAAATTCGAAAAAAGGAAAAATATTTTTCACTAACTTTAATAGTCAAACATTTTTAATCAGCGAATAACCAAAACAAAAAATACTTTTGGAAAAAGATTAAAAACTATTTGCAAGCGATTTTTAATTGTTTAGAGCCAAATAAAAAAATGTATCTTTCATTCAAAGAAATAAAAAAAAGATTCGCAATAATTTTTTAATAGTTTAGAAGCAAATAAAATATTTTTATTCAATGAAACAAATTTCATGTCAATAACAATTTTTATGATAGGAAAATTTCCTTTTTTTATACGCAAAACGTTTGAAAGAGAGAATAATAAATACAGAAAAAAAGTAAATGATTCGATTTTATTTGAATGGAACAAGAGAGAGGGAGGTGAATCGAAAAATGAAGGAGGAGGTCAGTAAAGACTATAAATCAAAGAGTGAAAATCTGCAGCTTCACATCGACCTCTCTCTCTTTCTCTCCTCTCTATTTCTCTCTCTCTCTCTCTCTCTCTCTCTCTCTATGGAAAAAGCACTTTCGATCCATTGCCATCGCGAAAAAAAACCTTCAAGCTTTACACATTCACGCTCCAACACTTTCCTATGGTTGCATTATATTCGGTTCAATTTTTTTCCTTTTTAGACCCAAGAAAAAAATATTCTTGGGAAAAAATAAATAGAAAATTAAAAAATAAATAAAAAATAAATAAAAAAATAAATAAAAAAACTAAAAAACAAATAAAAGAACTAAAAAAATAAATAAATAAAAACTATTTTTACATAATGGAAAGAAAAATCAATTTTTCCAAGGAAGAGAATTATTATTTTTCATTCTCTAACAGGGCTGTTGAAAAATTTTCTTCTTTTAATTTTCTTGGAGAAACGAAAAAGAATTTTCTGATTGTTTAAAAAAAAATGTGGAGAAAAAAGATTTTTTTCTGAAATAAAAAAAAAAATTAGTTCAAAGAGTAAAAAAGTACTTTTTTATTACAGTCAGAAAAAAATTATTTTCAGAATAAAAAATATTTGTTTTTCCAAAAGAATTAGAAGAAGAAATTATTTATTTATTTCTAAAATTAAAAAATTTTTAAATATTAATTATCCTTTTAGAAAATTTAAAGAAATAATTTTTGCTCTCTTCAAAAAAATCTCTAAAAGCAATTAAAAGAAGAAAATTATTATTAGAAGGGAAAAATTATCAAAAATACTTTAAAAAATATCAAAATAATTTTTCTTTTCTTTCGAATAAATGAAACAGAAAAAATTTTCCAATTTTCCATTTCTGAAATTGAAAAATTTATAAATATTAATTATCCTTTCAGAAAATTTAAAGAAAAATTTTTTTGCTCTCTTCAAAAAAATCTCTAAAAGCAATTAAAAGAAGAAAATTATTATTAAAAAGAAAAAATTATCAAAAATACTTTTAAAATTATCAAAATAATTTTTCATTTCTTTCGAATTGATGAAAAATGGAAAAAATTTTCCAAAATCGCAAATACTTTCAAAAAACGTAAGGAATTAATTTTCAGCCTCTTCTAGTAAAATTTAAAGGTGAAAATTTTTCCTCAAGTGGAACTAATACAAAAAATTCTTTTTTACAAAAAAATCTGGGTTTTTCTAAAACAAAATTTAGAAGACAAAAATATTTTCGACCAAATGAAACACTTTTGAAAAATTCTTTCAGAAAAGTAACGGAAGAAAATATTTTCCTTTTGGTAATTTTTTCTTATAAAAATTTATGAAAATTCGAATTTTATTCTCTCGGCAAAAAAAATGTTTATCTCCTAAAAGAAGTAAAAATTTTCCCAAAGACATTTTTCTTCAAATCTCTTGAATAATTTTTATTCTTCTTTTCCTTGGGAAAAAAAAATTCCAAAAGTCTCACGTGTGAAACTATAGTAAAAGTAAACAAAATCTGTCAAAACCTCTCGAGATTTAATATCGAAAAATAATAATAGAAAACAATAAATTTCACACTATTCAACTGTATGAGTAAAATATTGAGAAAAAATTTTTGTTTAAAGATTTTCGGAAACGAGAAACTGAATATACACACGCGCCATAAGGGAATTGAAAGGGGGGTAAAAATTTAAAGAATTTTTTTTCCGGTTACAAAAAAAGAGAACAGAAATGGAAAATGCGTGTGGTTGGAAACGGAATTTTCGTTTTTCCTCACTCAGAGAGATGAAAAATTCATTTATCGATAACGAATTATTATAGAGAATGTGCGCGGCGCATTGGAAAAATCGTTGAAATAACACGGCTTATCGTGCATATTTTCATTTCTCCCATTTTTATACCTCGTCACTTTATTAATACTTTCCTTTTTTTTTGCATATTTAAATTTTTTAATACTCGTATTATTTTAAAATTAGAGAAATTCTTTTCTCTCCCCAAAATAATTAAATATTAAAAAATTAATACACTTTCCATTTGGGTAGTTTTAAAATTCGCGCGTTAATTTATTTTTCCTAAAAATTAAATTTTCATTACATTTCGTTTTATAATTTCCATTTTTTAAAAATCTTTTTTCATTTATGCATTTAAATAATTTTAAATTAAATTAATTTATTTTTCCTAAAAATTAAATTTTCATTACATTTCGTTTTACAATTTTTATTTTTTTAAAATCTTTTTTCATTGATCCATTTAAAAAATTGTTTTTTCATTGATTTAATTAAAAAATTGCTTTTTCGTAAAATTTCTTCCTTAAAGAATTCAATTTTCAATTAAGAAAATAATTAGAATTTGTTTTCTAAAAATGGAATTTTAGTCAAGTTGATAAAAAATATTCCTGCCCTAAAAATGTATTTTTCAATTAAATTAATTTAGAAAAGGAATTTTTTATTCAATTAATAAAAAAAAGGGAATTAATTACTAATTTCTATAATGAAGTAAAAAAATGTTTTCACAAATACGTTAATTTCAATTAAATTTTAATAAAAATTCTATCTTAATTAATGTTAATTTTTATAAAGGCAGGGAAATTTTTTTTCTTTGTACTTTAATTAAACATAATTTTCTCTGTTTGTAATTAAAATTTTTTATAATTGCTAAAGTTTTCAATTTGAAGTGGAAAAAAAATTCCGTTTTCAAAGAAAATTTACCTCAAGTGGGTGGAAAAAAAATGATAATGTGTTCACTTATTATGTTGGAATACATTTCTCGTTTCTTTTTTTTTTTACCCTCCTGTCTTTGGCGGGCAAGGAAAATAAAACTCATTTTCTCTGTGTGTACAATATATACGTGGCACGTATAATCCTTTAAGAGTTTATGACGTGTCACGCAGCCCTGGACATGTGTCTGCAGCAAAAGGTCTTGTTTTCGCTTCGTTTACGTCGTCTCGCGAGTCACACATTTCTGTTCTTTTGCGATGAAAGCAATATCAAAATTGAAAAATAAAGGAATGAGAGAGAAAGAGAGAGAGAGAGAGTGGAAAAAAAGAACCCGAGTGTAAAATAAAAATATTCTCACTCGTAATGTGTTCCCCCGCTTTTATGTGTGACGCGCGAGAAGAGAAAACGTGTCCGTCGAAGAAGGAAAATCGAATAAAAAAATAAATACATGCCAATGTGCGTGTCGTACACTATGATTAAAAAATATTTAGAAAAATTTGCACCTAACATTTTTTTCGACCTTTACACTCTTTTTTATTTTTCCAAAAATTTTTTTTAATAATTAATAATTTTCTAAATAAATGTTTACACTAAACATAATAATTGTTTTATAATAAACTTTAAGGTTAAACATATGCAAGAGTTCTTATTAATTAATTAATAGTAAAAATAACAAAAAAGAATAATAAAAAAGTAGTAAAACTACTAAAAAATAGAATTTTTATTAATTATTTAATAGAAAAAATAACGAAAAAGAATAATAATAATAAAGTAGGAAAACTACTAAAAAATAGAGTCCTTATTAATTAAATAATAGAAAAAATAACAAAATAATAAAAATGTAGTAAAAATTCTAAAAAAAATAACAGTAGTAAACAATGCCAACCATAAAAAAAGAAATAAAAAGAATAATAATAATGAAAATAATAAAATCTTATAATAATTATAGGGTCAAAATTCGTGAAGTGGGCAACTAATTTTCAGTTGGTCAAGCTTTCTTCATGAAATTTATGTTTTTCTAATTGAAATAGAAAATAAAAAATACAAGTTGAACAGTTTTGCAAAATTCGATTTTTTGTTGTAGTTATTGTTAAACAAACTTTTATGCATGAATTTAGAAAAAATAAATTTTCTAATAAACTAATAGATTTTTTAAATTGATTTTTGGTATGGTTTCATAAAAATAACACGGTTTTTGATTGACATATTTCATTTAAAAATTTAACGTAATTTGGTAAAATTATAAACAATTTATTTAAACAAATGAAAATAAATTCAACTTCTCGATCTGTTTTTTTATTTTCAAAAATTGAATATTGTTCCTTATTTAATGCCCAAGTATTTCCAAAAAGAAAAAATTGGTATTTTACATTTTTTCAAAAGATATAAATAATTATGTCCGAGCGCGCATAATACACCTTGCTCGGCGCGAAAGTATCGGCCGCTAAGTAACAGTGTGACGGGCCAGTGTTCGTGAAAAGTTAGTTTGCAAATAATTCAGAATTTTGTTTGATTGTTATAAAGACATTATTTTTATAAAAACTTTAGAGTTTTTTTTACAACTGAGCCTTCTTATTTACAACGTATTCACACACATATTTCGTTGACTCCGAAAATATTTTACAGGCAATTCTTTTATTATCAATTGGAGTGAAACTGTGATATTGCCGAGTATTTTTAACAGTTTGTGCTACTTCAAAACGAGCTTTTAAAGTTTCGTTATGTGCAATTTGTTCCTCATTTGTGCAAAAATCAAAGTCTATTTTCTTAAAAAAATTTTTCGCCCATTCAAAAAGAAGCTTTGGAGTGGTAATTTGTTTATTTTGTAAACTAGACTTGAAGGCATGTCTTTTTACGGTGCCACCAATCCCATCACACGCACCTTTGCCATGTGAAGTGGCGAAAAAATTTCCACTGGGCTTTAATGCCGAAGTCTTGTTCATGTTTCATTAGGTTAATTAGGTTAAATTTATTCTTGTACTGAGAAGCAGCACCGTCTGAAAAGTAAGACACATTTTTTATGTTTTCAGAACCAAATTTTCTTTTTAAGTGGGCGATTAATTTGCAATTGAAAAAGTGCACTGAACTCGCATTATGATGTAGATTTTCTGAAATTATAACATAACTCAAACTTTTAGTTGTATTATTTTCTCGGTAATACACAACATATGGGTGCAAAGTTGATTGAATGTTAGCCCAATGTTGAGACTGAATGGCATCTTGCACTTGGCAAGTGTAATTTTCTGAGAAGTCCAACGAAATAATAAAATCTCCTTCTTTCAGTGTATTTCTTACTTCACGAAAATGAGAAGCTTGGCTTCTTGTTAAAAAATCGTGTTTTAGAACTGCAGGTAAATCATCGGTAAGAATCTTTAAGAATTCTTCTCTTTGTAAAGATTGCTCTACTAGTTCGCACCTTAAAAAATAAAAGTTAATAAACAAATATTCATGATTGCTAATTAAAAGTATAAATAAGAAAATTACTTTAAACTGAAGTTGGGTTTTTTAAGTTTAACATTTTGATTTTTTTTAAATTAAAACTTGTGATAAATTGTTCTATATTTTTGGTAAAAAAGTAACGTGATGATCCCCAAGTTTTAAACGTTCAAATGAACGAAATATTTTTTATTGAAGATATTTTAATAAATTACTAATCACAAACAAATTTAAAAACTGAAATATTTACGTTTAGAAACTCAGTAATTAATTTTTTGGATAGAAACGCAAAATAATTGCAATAAAAATTTAATTTGGAGAAGAAATAAATAAATTTCGTTCATTTGAACGTTCAGAACTTTAGGATCTTGTAACGTGTTTGTAGTAAAAGTTTTAAAAAGAGTTGCAATTTGATCAAAAATTTGTGAAAATAAATTTTATAACTATGATCGTTAAAGAAAATACAAATTCTTAAAAATCAATAATTTTACTGGACACTACTAGCAAAAGTTTTTTCAAAATTTACCCTGTACAATGAAAGTTCTTCTCCTTACCTATCAGTATTTGTCCATTGCTGAAAGTTAATTTGTGATACATTGTTACTCTCAAGTAACATTTTCAACTTATCATATATTTTTGAGGGCCCAGGACAGTCTTCACAATTTGAAAAATAGCAATCTGGTTTGGCACTTTCACATATCATGTCTTTGAATGAATCACTATAATTGATGTTGAACTCGGAACACTTTTTTTTTAACTCTTGTTTAATTGCAAAGAATTTTAATCGCAGATTTTCATGTATCTTGCATACACAAACATTATGTGTACCTGATTGCCCTGCAAAAATACACTCACGAGGTCGCAGTTTTCCAAATTTTGATAAAGATATCGTTATTTCCGGGAAAGTCTTTTGAAATTTTTCGTGCAACTCACTGAGATTATGTAGGATTAATCTCTTTTGTTCTTGACAACGTTTTCCATCTTTCAAAATCGAAATGTAGTCTTTCCTACCTGGCAATATTCGACTATTTTCGTCGGATAAATAAAAATTTTCGACTTTTTCCAAAACTTCAGTTTTTATTCGTCGACCGATTTTTGGTTCAGGTTTCGCTCCATATCCATTTTCAATATGTAATTTTTTAGCTCTTGATGCAATTCTACGAGATACATTGAACACATTCTTCATTTTTAATATACTCCATTCAAGAGGAACTGTAGCCAGGAGAGAAATCTTAGAACTTCGTGAATTTGCATTAGAAATAGCTATTTTTACATCTTGAATCCAATTTTCATTTATGACGTTGTCTTTTTCTTGAGTTTTTTTAGGAATTGAATTATCAAATCGCACTTTTTTAAGTGGTGGTTCACCAATTTCGATAAGAAGCCTATTTACTTCTTTTACTTTTATATTTTTAATTTCGTTGTTTGTGAAATCAGGATCACGTTTAACACTATCTTCAATATCACTATTACTTGATTCATCACTATCTTCTGTGGAATTTTTCATTTCATTATGCTTTGATGCGTCAAGTAATTGACAATTTCCAGCCGAATTTTTGTACAGTTGTGATTTACAAGTCTTACAAACGTACTGTCCTACGAAGCTAGTAAATTTCTCGTTCCAATTTTCAGTCACTTTAACAACATTCTTGTAAACCCATTTGTGTCCTTTTTTATTTAAAGGATTACAACAACAATTTGCTTTAGGCATTTTTAAGTTCACTTTACCACTTATGATATTTACTTGCAGTAAATGATTTGATAAATTTTTACTTTTTACAATTATTCTACTAAATGTTGAAACATCACGAATGCTACCGGTTCAAACGTTATTTAAAACATTATGCGTTGCAAAAGAAAAACAATGAAAACTCGTAACGGAATATAATTTATTTGTCTTTTTTACACGATCCTAGATTAAAAAAAGAATAATATTGCACAAAAAATTTTCGATAAAATCAACTAATTTTCAACTATTTTACCTGTCTGGAAATAAATAAAACAATATTTCATTGAATTCCGAATCCTAAAAAGAACTAATCTTTGGCAATCATTTTACAACATTAACGAAACAATTATTGAATTTTTTTATAAAATATATAATTTACCTTTGAAGAAAAATATAATAAAAGTTCGATCGTCGATTTTTCCTTAACCGTAACGATTCAAAATGTGCAGTGCTGCAGGTTTAAACTTGTCTCAGAATGTTGCGTTTTCCGCGCCGAGCAAGGTGTATTATGCGCGCTCGGACATAATTATTTATATCTTTTGAAAAAATGTAAAATACCAATTTTTTCTTTTTGGAAATACTTGGGCATTAAATAAGGAACAATATTCAATTTTTGAAAATAAAAAAACAGATCGAGAAGTTGAATTTATTTTCATTTGTTTAAATAAATTGTTTATAATTTTACCAAATTACGTTAAATTTTTAAATGAAATATGTCAATCAAAAACCGTGTTATTTTTATGAAACCATACCAAAAATCAATTTAAAAAATCTATTAGTTTATTAGAAAATTTATTTTTTCTAAATTCATGCATAAAAGTTTGTTTAACAATAACTACAACAAAAAATCGAATTTTGCAAAACTGTTCAACTTGTATTTTTTATTTTCTATTTCAATTAGAAAAACATAAATTTCATGAAGAAAGCTTGACCAACTGAAAATTAGTTGCCCACTTCACGAATTTTGACCCTATAATAAAAATAATAATATAATAATTTGGCGAAATTTTGGAATTTAAAGACCTTTTAGTGCAGACTATAAGCTGCAGTGGTTGAGAGATAGCGAATGAGAGTTGAAATACCATCATTAGTGAGCTTCACTCTATACAACTTAAACCGCACGCAGCATCCCTTAATATGGTACAAATGCAATAAAACCACTCGAGACTTCTCGACTACGCGCCGCTACGCTTAATATACTTGTCCCTGAATTTCGTTTTCTTTTTTTTTTTTTACATTTGCTTTTTAACCTTCTGCTCTGGTTTATTCTCAATAAAAAACATTATTATTTTTAAACTACCAAAAATCCAAAAAAAAAAAATTTTAAACTAGTGAAAATTAAGAGAAAAGTGAAATGATAATTGGTTCAACTTTAAGTTATAGGAAAACTTTGAAGCAACGAATAAAGATTATATTTTACCAAGTACTATTGTAGTACAAACTGTTAATGGTGCCAGAAATTATTTGTTGTAACAATTTCTGAAAGTAGCAATAAGTGGTGACATTAATTTTTGGTAGCAATGATTATTGCTACCGATTGTCAGTGGTACCGACGATTATTGATACCGACAATTGGTACCAATGAATATAAACAGCAACCATTAGTAATACCAACGATTATTGACACTAACTTTTAGTGGTACCAACCTTTAGTGGTACCTACTATTTTTTAAACCAAACATAAGTAGTACCAACGATTATTAATGACAAACATTAATGGTACCAACTGTTATTAATGCTAACCATTAGAGGTACCAACGATTATTAATACCAGGCATTTGTGGTACTAACGGTTATTAATACCAGGCATTTGTGGTACCAACGATTATTAATACCAGGCATTTGTGGTACCAACGATTATTAATAACAACCATTAATGGTGCCAATGATTATTAATACCAGGCATTAGTGGTACCAACGATTATTAATTACAATCATTAGTGGTACCAACGATTATTAATGTCAACCATTAGTGGTAATAACGATTATTAATGCCAAAAATTAGTGGTACCAACGATTATTAATGCCAAGCATTAGTGGTACCGACGATTATTAACACCAAGAATTAGTGGTACCAATGATTAGTAATGCTAACCATCAGTTGTACCAACAATAAGTAATGGTATCACTAAAATAATTGTTTTGCAACAATAAAACTGTACCATTAATGATTAATGTCAATGATTGCATCAATGTTTTTTGTACCATGATCATTGATACATTTTAATGGTACCAAGAATAATAATTATAAGAACTTTCGATTATGGTAACGTTAATTGATGGTACCACTAATAGTTGATATCAATAATGGTACCACTAATAGTTTGTATCAATAATGGTATCACTAATTATTAAAATCAACTATTTTTGGTACCACTAATGATTGGCATTAATAATCGTTGGTACCACTAATGGTTACCATTAATAATCTTTGGTACCACTAATGGTTACCATTAATTATTATTCTCGATACCAACTATTTTTGGAACAAATAATGAATGGTACCAACAATTCTTTGTACCAATACTCGTTAACATCAAGAATTCCTGATTCCACTAGTGGTTGGTACAAATAATCATTCAATACTGCTTTTAATCATTAACAATACCAAAAATCAACAGCAACAATCATCAATAATGACAAACATTAACACTTGAATGCTTCCCTACCATCCGTAAATGATACATGCCAATAATTAATAACAAAAATTTGAATCCCGGGAAAAAAGTTCGAAACTAAACCGAAAAGTCCAAAAGCACTCGAATCACACTCTTTTCTTTTCTCTCCAAAAAAAATTTGTTTGTAAATTAAAAAAAAAATCACATCAAAAAAAGTCATCAAACATTCACATTAAACACCCCACCTAGAATTGAACCAACAATTAAGATTCCATCTCCAAAAGGGTAAAAAATTGAAGAAAAAATAAAACTCGCTAAACTTTTTTTTTGTCTTCTCTGCTACAACTCGAATCCAATTGAACTGCTCTTTCGACTATTTCACAAGTTTAAAAAATTTCTCCCACGTTCCAGGAACCATTTAATGTTTCCAAGTGATGAAAAATATCGAACACGAGAGACGTGCTTATAGTATAGTGTACGCGGAAAGAGTGTCACTTTTCAAGAAGCGCTCTCTCATACACACACACACACACTTCTAAACATAAAATACACCTAAGGGTGGAGAGAAAAAAAAAGAAGCAGAGGGCCACCACCGTTTTTCCGTCGACCGAGTCAGTTCTTATCGAAAGGTACAAAAAGAGAATAAAAAAAAGAGGAAAGAAAAAAGGGTGGTTAAAGGAGGAGAAAAAAAGGGCAAAGAGAATAAAAAAAACTGGAGCAAAGAGAGTTAAAAGGGAGAGAGAATGAAGGAGGACAAAGACCATATTTAAATAAACGAGCAGGTCGCATGCAAACACTACAATCGATATAGATTTAACTTCCTCGACGCTTCTTTCTCACTATATATATTATTGTGTGTACATGCATTTCTCTTTTTTCCCCTTACATCCCACTTATGTCATGTCTATGATATTCATTTTTTTTCGCTTTCAACGCTGAAATGGTATTTTAATAGTATTTTAATAGTATTTTAATAGTATTTTAATAGTATTTCAATAGTATTTCAATAGTATTTTAATAGTATTTCAATAGTCAAAATTGAAATCATTAAAAATTATAAATAAAAATGCAAATAAAGGTAAATTATAAATGGTAAAATAATTTTTTTGAAGAGTATTAGTATTTAATTGTGTGTAATTTCCGTACGATTAGGTAACAATTAACAAAAAGAATTAGGCAAGTAACAAAAAAAAAAAAATTAATTGATAACTTGATTAATTGATAACTTGATTAACTGATTACTCGATTAATTGATAACTTGATTAACTGATTACTCGATTAATTGATAACCTGATTCATTGATAACTTGATTAATTAATAATTAAATAAAGACATAAATGTTGATGAAAGATAACGAGTCCAAGTGGTAAAAGATTTACACACACACTATATATTTGTTGTATTGCCACCTCACAGAGTATGAAAACGCTTCTTTGAGCAAGAAGCGCGCACTCTCGTTTGAATTGGTAAATTAATTAACTAATTAATTAAAACCTCGCTCTGAACAGCCGTTATCCTATGGTCGACTTTGCGACGGACTTTGTGTATGTATATATATATATATATATATATGGGAACCACGAAAATGAGACGGGAAGAGTACAAACCAATAGGAATCCATTTAATGAACTCTAGAGAAGGACGCGCGCTCGTCTGATTCAATTTCAAATGACTGTTTATTAAATGGAAAGCTTTGCACCTATGTCATTTCATGTCGATCCGACAAAATACCCTCTATGCTTGTGTATATACGTGTATATCTCCTAAAAAGGGTTTTCAATTATCTTTAATGTACTTTCTCAATATTACTTGTTATGAATACATTAATTAACTTGATGCATTTTAGGAGGATACCTTCCTCTCTCTCTGTTTTTCTATTGCTCTCTCAATATATGTAGTTGATACTAATACTGTTACTACAACTATTACCACAAATATTGTTACTACTACTATTACTACTACTAATACTGTTACTACTAATATTGTTACTACTACTACTACTATTACTACTACTGTTACTACTACTAATACTGTTACTACTAATATTGTTACTACTACTATTACTACTACTAATATTGTTACTACTACTATTACTACTACTAATATTGTTACTACTACTACTATTACTACTACTGTTACTACTACTACTATTACTACTACTATTACTTCTACTACTATTAATATTGGTACCACTACTACTTCTACTTCTGCTTTTAAAAATAGTATATTTTTTATTATTTAATACTTCAAAATTCAATGAAAGTAATTTCTATTGTTTTACCGAAAAGGTATTTTCTTGGTAAAATATTTATGGTTCAGAGTCTTCAAAAGTAATAAAAAAGGTAAATATAAACTGGTACTAATGGTTAATAGTTTTAATTCTTGGTAATACTACTTAGCATTATTTTTTTAAAACCACTGGTTGACAGTATCAATTCTCATAATCACTAGTTGCTATTGCCATCATTCTTGGTACTACTAGGTAATAGTTTAAATTATTGGTACCACTGGTTCACAATCTGAATTGCTGGTACCACTACAGTTAATAGTAACAATTATTGGTACCACTAGTTAAAACTATTAATTCTTGGTACCGTCAATTAACATTATCAATTCTTGGTACCACTAGTTAAAACTATTAATTCTTGGTACCATTAATTAACATTATCAATTCTTGGTACCACTAGTTAAAACTATTAATTCTTGGTACCATCAATTAACATTATCAATTCTTGGTACCACTAGTTAAAACTATTAATTCTTGGTACCATCAATTAACATTATCAATTCTTGGTACCACTAGTTAAAACTATTAATTCTTGGTACCATCAATTAACATTATCAATTCTTGGTACCACTAGTTAAAACTATTAATTCTTGGTACCATCAATTAACATTATCAATTCTTGGTACCACTAGTTAAAACTATTAATTCTTGGTACCATCAATTAACATTATCAATTCTTGGTACCACTAGTTAAAACTATTAATTCTTGGTACCATTAATTAACATTATCAATTCTTGGTACCACTAGTTGCCATTACCAATTTTTTGATACCACTAGTTAATACTATTAATTCTTGGTACCACTAGTTGATATTATCAATTCTTGGTACCACTAGTTGATATTATCAGTTCTTGGTACCACTAGTTGACATTATTAATTCTTGGTACCACTAGTTGACATTACCAATTAATAATTAGTAGTGGTAGCAGTAATTAAAACTGTCAATAATAAGTAGTAATGATAATTAATAGTGTCAATAACAAGTAGTAATGGTAATCAATAGTATCAAAAATAAGTAGTAACGGTAATTAAATTAATAGTGTCAAAAATAAGTCCTAGTAATGGTAATTAAATTAATAATGTCAAAAAATAAGTCCTTGTAATGGTAATTAATAGTATCAAAAACAACTATGAACAGTAATCAATAGTGTCAAAAATAAGTAGTAATTGTAATTAATTGTGTCAAAAATAAGTCCCAGTAATAGTAATTAATAGTGTCAAAAATAACTATAAATGATAATTAATAGTGTCAAAAATAACCAGTAATGGTAATTAATAGTGTCAATAATTCTTAGAACCGAAAATTGGCTGATAAGTGGGAATAATAAATTCCACCACCAGTCGATAGCGTCAAAAATTGACAACACCAGTAATTAATGGTTGCTACTATCATAGCAATAATTGTTCCCTTCAATCATCAACCCGAGTAATTAGGTCTGGTCTCACCAAAAAAAAAATAAAAAAAATAAAAATCCTAAGAGGCTAATTTATTATGTGCAAGCTTTTCTTCCAAGAGCATTTGCATGCCAAGAATGCAAATTTACATACTTAACTAAATTATTCATAATAAAAAAAAAAGAAAAATCCCCACTTTTGCTAAGTAAAAGAGTTCACTTTATCGTATTTCCTGCTTAAATTCACACTTTTTGATAATTTATTACCTGTCTTTTTAAAAAACAAGCCTGAAAAGATTATTTAAGAAAAATGTCTCGCAAAAATCTAGTGAAACAATTTTAATACTCGAAAGAGTTGGGTAAAAAATTAAAAAAAGAAAAAAAGTGCAGTATTTAAAATATTAAAATTTAGATAATTTAATTTTTTACTATATTTTCGAAAATTTTTTTTTAAATAAAGTAAAATAAAATAAAAAGTAAAGAAACACAATAAAAATAAAAATAAAAATAAATAATTAATAATAAAATAATAAAAGAATATTAAATATTAAAATTTAGCTCATTTAATTTTTTACGGTATTTTCGAAAACGGTTTTCAAATAAAATAAAAAGTAAAAAAAAACACAATAACAAATTAAAATAAATAAAAAATTAATAATAAAATAATAAAAGAATATTAAATATTGAAATTTAGCTCATTTAATTTTTTACGGTATTTTCGAAAACGGTTTTCAAATAAAATAAAAAGTAAAAAAAAACACAATAACAAATTAAAATAAATAAAAAGTTAATAATAAAATAATATTAAATATTGAAATTTAGCTAATTTAATTTTTTACGGTATTTTCGAAAACGGTTTTTAAATAAAATAGAATAAAAAGTAAAAAAACAGTAACAATTAAAATAAATAAAAAATTAATAATAAAAAAAAGAATATGGATATGAATAAAAAAATATGAAAACAATGAAAAAATAATATTAAATAAAAAAATAGTAAAAAAATAATATAAAATAAAAAACTAAATGTAAAAATAAAGAAAATTTAAAACGAACACGGAAAAAAACCTTCAACTGAAAAAGCGAATACTTTCGCTGAAATAGCAAAAGTATTCTTTAAAATGGCGAAAGTATTCGTTGCAAGAACTAAAAAATTCGCTAATATAGTGAATTTTATAGTTGTACCAAATGAAGATTTTCTTTCGTAAAGTAAATTTAAATAAAATAAAATATAAAAGAAAGTAAATTAAAATAAATTAAAATATAAACCAAAGTAAGTTTAAATAAATTTAAAAATAAACCAAAGTAAATTTAAATAAATTAACATATAAACCGAAGCAAATTTAAATAAATTAAAATATAAACCGAAGTAAATTTAAATAAATTTAAAAATAAACCAAAGTAGGGTCAAAATTCGTGAAGTGGGCAACTAATTTTCAGTTGGTCAAGCTTTCTTCATGAAATTTATGTTTTTCTAATTGAAATAGAAAATAAAAAATACAAGTTGAACAGTTTTGCAAAATTCGATTTTTTGTTGTAGTTATTGTTAAACAAACTTTTATGCATGAATTTAGAAAAAATAAATTTTCTAATAAACTAATAGATTTTTTAAATTGATTTTTGGTATGGTTTCATAAAAATAACACGGTTTTTGATTGACATATTTCATTTAAAAATTTAACGTAATTTGGTAAAATTATAAACAATTTATTTAAACAAATGAAAATAAATTCAACTTCTCGATCTGTTTTTTTATTTTCAAAAATTGAATATTGTTCCTTATTTAATGCCCAAGTATTTCCAAAAAGAAAAAATTGGTATTTTACATTTTTTCAAAAGATATAAATAATTATGTCCGAGCGCGCATAATACACCTTGCTCGGCGCGAAAGTATCGGCCGCTAAGTAACAGTGTGACGGGCCAGTGTTCGTGAAAAGTTAGTTTGCAAATAATTCAGAATTTTGTTTGATTGTTATAAAGACATTATTTTTATAAAAACTTTAGAGTTTTTTTTTACAACTGAGCCTTCTTATTTACAACGTATTCACACACATATTTCGTTGACTCCGAAAATATTTTACAGGCAATTCTTTTATTATCAATTGGAGTGAAACTGTGATATTGCCGAGTATTTTTAACAGTTTGTGCTACTTCAAAACGAGCTTTTAAAGTTTCGTTATGTGCAATTTGTTCCTCATTTGTGCAAAAATCAAAGTCTATTTTCTTAAAAAAATTTTTCGCCCATTCAAAAAGAAGCTTTGGAGTGGTAATTTGTTTATTTTGTAAACTAGACTTGAAGGCATGTCTTTTTACGGTGCCACCAATCCCATCACACGCACCTTTGCCATGTGAAGTGGCGAAAAAATTCCACTGGGCTTTAATGCCGAAGTCTTGTTCATGTTTCATTAGGTTAATTAGGTTAAATTTATTCTTGTACTGAGAAGCAGCACCGTCTGAAAAGTAAGACACATTTTTTATGTTTTCAGAACCAAATTTTCTTTTTAAGTGGGCGATTAATTTGCAATTGAAAAAGTGCACTGAACTCGCATTATGATGTAGATTTTCTGAAATTATAACATAACTCAAACTTTTAGTTGTATTATTTTCTCGGTAATACACAACATATGGGTGCAAAGTTGATTGAATGTTAGCCCAATGTTGAGACTGAATGGCATCTTGCACTTGGCAAGTGTAATTTTCTGAGAAGTCCAACGAAATAATAAAATCTCCTTCTTTCAGTGTATTTCTTACTTCACGAAAATGAGAAGCTTGGCTTCTTGTTAAAAAATCGTGTTTTAGAACTGCAGGTAAATCATCGGTAAGAATCTTTAAGAATTCTTCTCTTTGTAAAGATTGCTCTACTAGTTCGCACCTTAAAAAATAAAAGTTAATAAACAAATATTCATGATTGCTAATTAAAAGTATAAATAAGAAAATTACTTTAAACTGAAGTTGGGTTTTTTAAGTTTAACATTTTGATTTTTTTTAAATTAAAACTTGTGATAAATTGTTCTATATTTTTGGTAAAAAAGTAACGTGATGATCCCCAAGTTTTAAACGTTCAAATGAACGAAATATTTTTTATTGAAGATATTTTAATAAATTACTAATCACAAACAAATTTAAAAACTGAAATATTTACGTTTAGAAACTCAGTAATTAATTTTTTGGATAGAAACGCAAAATAATTGCAATAAAAATTTAATTTGGAGAAGAAATAAATAAATTTCGTTCATTTGAACGTTCAGAACTTTAGGATCTTGTAACGTGTTTGTAGTAAAAGTTTTAAAAAGAGTTGCAATTTGATCAAAAATTTGTGAAAATAAATTTTATAACTATGATCGTTAAAGAAAATACAAATTCTTAAAAATCAATAATTTTACTGGACACTACTAGCAAAAGTTTTTTCAAAATTTACCCTGTACAATGAAAGTTCTTCTCCTTACCTATCAGTATTTGTCCATTGCTGAAAGTTAATTTGTGATACATTGTTACTCTCAAGTAACATTTTCAACTTATCATATATTTTTGAGGGCCCAGGACAGTCTTCACAATTTGAAAAATAGCAATCTGGTTTGGCACTTTCACATATCATGTCTTTGAATGAATCACTATAATTGATGTTGAACTCGGAACACTTTTTTTTTAACTCTTGTTTAATTGCAAAGAATTTTAATCGCAGATTTTCATGTATCTTGCATACACAAACATTATGTGTACCTGATTGCCCTGCAAAAATACACTCACGAGGTCGCAGTTTTCCAAATTTTGATAAAGATATCGTTATTTCCGGGAAAGTCTTTTGAAATTTTTCGTGCAACTCACTGAGATTATGTAGGATTAATCTCTTTTGTTCTTGACAACGTTTTCCATCTTTCAAAATCGAAATGTAGTCTTTCCTACCTGGCAATATTCGACTATTTTCGTCGGATAAATAAAAATTTTCGACTTTTTCCAAAACTTCAGTTTTTATTCGTCGACCGATTTTTGGTTCAGGTTTCGCTCCATATCCATTTTCAATATGTAATTTTTTAGCTCTTGATGCAATTCTACGAGATACATTGAACACATTCTTCATTTTTAATATACTCCATTCAAGAGGAACTGTAGCCAGGAGAGAAATCTTAGAACTTCGTGAATTTGCATTAGAAATAGCTATTTTTACATCTTGAATCCAATTTTCATTTATGACGTTGTCTTTTTCTTGAGTTTTTTTAGGAATTGAATTATCAAATCGCACTTTTTTAAGTGGTGGTTCACCAATTTCGATAAGAAGCCTATTTACTTCTTTTACTTTTATATTTTTAATTTCGTTGTTTGTGAAATCAGGATCACGTTTAACACTATCTTCAATATCACTATTACTTGATTCATCACTATCTTCTGTGGAATTTTTCATTTCATTATGCTTTGATGCGTCAAGTAATTGACAATTTCCAGCCGAATTTTTGTACAGTTGTGATTTACAAGTCTTACAAACGTACTGTCCTACGAAGCTAGTAAATTTCTCGTTCCAATTTTCAGTCACTTTAACAACATTCTTGTAAACCCATTTGTGTCCTTTTTTATTTAAAGGATTACAACAACAATTTGCTTTAGGCATTTTTAAGTTCACTTTACCACTTATGATATTTACTTGCAGTAAATGATTTGATAAATTTTTACTTTTTACAATTATTCTACTAAATGTTGAAACATCACGAATGCTACCGGTTCAAACGTTATTTAAAACATTATGCGTTGCAAAAGAAAAACAATGAAAACTCGTAACGGAATATAATTTATTTGTCTTTTTTACACGATCCTAGATTAAAAAAAGAATAATATTGCACAAAAAATTTTCGATAAAATCAACTAATTTTCAACTATTTTACCTGTCTGGAAATAAATAAAACAATATTTCATTGAATTCCGAATCCTAAAAAGAACTAATCTTTGGCAATCATTTTACAACATTAACGAAACAATTATTGAATTTTTTTATAAAATATATAATTTACCTTTGAAGAAAAATATAATAAAAGTTCGATCGTCGATTTTTCCTTAACCGTAACGATTCAAAATGTGCAGTGCTGCAGGTTTAAACTTGTCTCAGAATGTTGCGTTTTCCGCGCCGAGCAAGGTGTATTATGCGCGCTCGGACATAATTATTTATATCTTTTGAAAAAATGTAAAATACCAATTTTTTCTTTTTGGAAATACTTGGGCATTAAATAAGGAACAATATTCAATTTTTGAAAATAAAAAAACAGATCGAGAAGTTGAATTTATTTTCATTTGTTTAAATAAATTGTTTATAATTTTACCAAATTACGTTAAATTTTTAAATGAAATATGTCAATCAAAAACCGTGTTATTTTTATGAAACCATACCAAAAATCAATTTAAAAAATCTATTAGTTTATTAGAAAATTTATTTTTTCTAAATTCATGCATAAAAGTTTGTTTAACAATAACTACAACAAAAAATCGAATTTTGCAAAACTGTTCAACTTGTATTTTTTATTTTCTATTTCAATTAGAAAAACATAAATTTCATGAAGAAAGCTTGACCAACTGAAAATTAGTTGCCCACTTCACGAATTTTGACCCAGTAAAATTAAATAAATTAACATATAAACCGAAGTAAATTTAAATAAATTAAAATATAAACCAAAGGAAATTTAAATAAATTAAAATATTAAGTAAGTGAAAATTGAAAGCGCCATAAAATTAAAACCGAATAAAAATGAAATCAATGAATTCTAAATTTGGTATAATTATCATTACAATTATCGATTTTCGCAGTAGAATTTTTCCACTACGGGAAAAGAAAATTTTAATGTTTTAAAACAATTGGCATTTTATCAAAAAAAAAAATGTTTCTTTTTTATGAAAAGTACAAAAGCAGAAAATATAACAAAATTCTCGTTTCTATTCATTCGAAAAATTGTTCCATCGAACAAAGGAATATTCCCCTTTTTTCTCTCTTTTTTAATTTACAATAAACGCTAAAATTCTTTTTTTTTACAACTTTTCGTCCATATATGGAGAAAAATACAGAAAAATCTAAAAAAGCTCAATATTCCAAATAAAGAACCCAAATCATTTGACCTGAATATAAAAATATAAAAGATTTTTACGATTTTTCGTTGATATTTTTTCATTTCGATTCTTAAATTCTCTATTTAGGAATTTTTTTTTTTATTTTTCAAAACTTTTTTCGCTTTCCTTAAAAAAAAAAAAAAGATAAGAATAGAAAAATGCTCACAAGGTTATATGCTTGTGAGCTACGTGCCAATTATCCACATACTTGGCACTCGGACGATATTTATGTGCACGCGTGACGTGTATTTTAAGTGTATTCATAAGTTGAATAGGCGAGGGGGGGAGGGGATGGTGTGTGTCTGTGAGAGAATCAGGTACTAAAGTTTTTGAAGAAAAGTGTAAGGGTAGAAGAAGAAAAAAAAAATAAGTAGAGAAATCTACACCATCGAAGGAAACGAGTGTCGATAAAAGAGTCACAAACGATAAGATCAATGATGTGTGTGAAACCTCGTTATCTGACACCTGCGCTTGCTTTTTCACCTAAATATATATATATGTATATATAAAGTCGAAGACTGTGAGCGCACCTTAATATGGCAATGGATATACTGGGGAAATTTTTTTCTCCTTTTCCAAACATCAATTTTTCTAATTGAAATTTTACGATAGTTGTAAATTTTCTTTTTATCGCGAGAAAGAATATTTTAATTTCAAAACATTGTTATTTTAGGTCATAAATTTACAAAATCTGTTATTTTAATTCATGAATGTACAAAATTTGTTATTTTAATTCATGAATTTACAAAATCTGTTATTTTAATTCATGAATGTACAAAATTTGATATTTTAATTCATGAATTTACGAAATTTGTTATTTTAATTCATGAATTTATAAAATTTGTTATTTTTATTTATGAATTTATAAAATGTGTTATTTTTATTTATGAATTTACAAAATCTGCTATTTTAATGTACAAAGTTTGTTATTTTAAGTTTTTAATTTTAAAAAATTGTTATTTTTAATTTTTAATTTAAAACAAATGTGATTTTAACTTTTTTTATTCAAAAAATTTGTACTTATAACTTCTGCATAAAAAAAATTTGTAATTTAATTTAAAATAAATAAAAGTAACTTAATTTCAAAATATTGAAAGTATAATTTTTTAATTTAAAAATATTCATTTATTAAGTTAGTTATTTATTTAGTTATTAATTAAGTTATTTATTGAGAATATTTATTTACAAGAATTATTTATTTACAAATAGGTTTTTAATTTCTAATCGTACAAATTATTAACGTTAATATTAAAGGCGACATCAATTTAAGTTAAAAACTTTTAACTTAAAGATTTGTAAATTTAAATACGCAAGTACAAGAAGATTTATTTTTTTTATTTACTTTTATTATTTTTCTTTTTACTTTTATTAAATTCTTACTCTTTTTACTTCTATTATTTCTTTATTATTATTATTATTATTATTATTATTATTATTATTATTATTATTATTATTATTATTATTATTGTTATTATTTTTATTATTATTATATTTTTTTACTATTTCATTTATCATCATTGTTCCATTTCATTTTTTTATTATTATTACTCTATTTTTATTTACCCATTCCTCTTTTCTCTCTCTCCCTCTCAATTACTTTCTCTCAATTCTATTTTCTATTTTACTATTATTTTGAAATAAAATTATAAACTTCTACTACATAAAGTTCGCTTTTATCTTTTCTGTAATTTCCAATAAATATAAAGGGAAAAAAACAGAAAAGAGGAAAAAAATTCCTTCAATTTAAAAAAAGCAACAAAAAAAAAGGAAAAAGGAAAAAAAATCAATGTTCTTTTTAGGTCATCACTACTCTGTCATCAGTTTTTACATAAATTATCCTTTTCTTTATTTTTTTTTCTCTAGAACTATTTTTTCAAATGAAAATCCTTATACACTTTTTTTTTGTCATTGACACAAAAAGGAAAGAAAAAAAGAATAGACTCTTTCTATACTAGATAAATAATACACGAATTCCATTTACGAGGATAAAATATTTAAATAGAATGAAGCAAAAAAAATTTAGCGAAAATTTGGTTAATAATTAAAAGTGCAGAAAAATCAATTGTCTCGTTGTACGAAAAAAGAAAAATAAAAAAAGAGAAAAATGGAGAAAAATTTGCTGATTTTGAATGTCTTTTAGGATGAATAAATGAGATTATTTCGTGATATTAAATAAGTAATTAAATTAATTACTAAAAAATAGAAAATAAATAGCAATTAAAAAACGTTGAAAGATTAAAGAAATAGTTAATTTTTTTCATAAATAACAAAATTCTCCTCTATCATTTAATTATTTTCAAAATTATTGTCAATAAAATTATTATTGGAATTTCAATTATTTTCACAAATTTTACTGATTTCAACGACATTTAATATCTACTATTTTAATTGAAATTTGCCAAAAAGAATTCAATTTAAAACAAATTTTAATAAAATTGTACGCACAAATTTAATTATTTTTTTATAAATTTATAAATAATAAAAGTTTCACATAAAAATTCAATTATATACAAATTTTTTTTAGAAATTAGTTCGCAGTAAAGAAAAATTTTTTTCTTAATTTTTGTTTCTTTTAGTAACTCAATTATACTTTCATAAGTAATAAAACTTTTTTAGGAACAAGGAGACAATTATTTTCATATAAAAAATAATTAAAAATTTTAGAAAGTAATAATTAAATCGAAGTGACGAAAATAATTTTGAAGCAGGTTACAGTTAAAATATTTTTATACCTTAAGTTAATTTTTTTTTACTCGGTCATTTTTAATTATTAAAAGTTGGTTAATTTCCAAAAAGGTTTGAATTTAAAATTTTTCAAATATCTTAATTTCTTTGGAAAAATAGGAATTATTAGATATTTATTTGAAAAACAAGTAATCGATGTTTTTTTTCAAATTTTAAAATCACAGAAATTTGTAAATGAATGACATTTTTTTAAACAACGTTCTTTTCTTTTTTTCGAAAAATTTAAAAAGATTCAATTTCATTTTCAATTAAAATTTTTAATTGACAAATAGAAATTATTAATATTTTTTCCTTTTATTTAAAAAAAATTGAATTGAATAAAGCAAAATTGTAATTAAGATACAAAAATAATTGTTCATAAAATGAGTATACTCATTAAAAAAATTAATTAAAATTAAAAATATATGTATTTTTAATTTTTTAATCACAATTTTTAACAATAAATTTAATTCAATTTTTTTATAACTAAAAAGGAGAAAATTTTTTTTTTAATTTAGATCAGTCAAACGAAATTTTTTATAGAAAAAAAGGATTGTGTATAAAATAAGTACATTTTTTATTCCTTAATCAAAATTTTTTATCAATGAATTTGATTCAATATTTTTATAACTAAAAAGGAGAAAAATTCTTTATAATTTAGATCAGTCGAACGAAATTTTTTATAGAAAAAAAGCATATAATAAACAAGAATTATTTTTTAATACTAATTTTTCTAAAAGTTCCTAATTTTTTAATTTCAAATATTATTTTCTTATAAGCCTTTAAAAAAATACTTTAAATTTTCTTTTCGTCAAACAATATTTTTTAAAGAAAAAAAAAATAAAAGCATTCACAAAATGTGAAATATCAAATACTATTTTCTTATAAATCTTGAAAAAATACTTTTATATTTTCGATTCGTCAAACAATATTTTTTAAGGAAAATAAATAAAAGCATTTATAAAATGTAACTTCAAAATGTGGACATACAGAATTTATGGAAGAATAAAATACAAAGATGATTATAGTTAATAAAAGTAGAATTTTTTTTTCAATAATTGGTAGTAAAATTATTAGTCAACAACGCTATTTAATGATAATAATAATAATAGTAATAAAAATATTGCTAATCAATTTTGTTAATTATTAAAAATTATCTTTTAATTAATTTATTTATTTATTCATAGGTATAATGATAATTTTTATAAAACTAAAATAACAAAAATAAATCTCTATGGGCCACTTTCAATAATGTTGATTAAAAATTAATTAATGATTAAATCCTCAAATAACAAATCATGAGCCGTTAAAATGGCCTTAATCAATGAATAACTTTTAATTTAGGTTTAAATAGTAATTAAACTTTTAATTTAGCCCTAAATAGTAATTAAACTTTTAATTTAGCCCTAAATAATTTCATGGCAATTACAATTCGTTAATAATAAATTAATTAATAATTAATAAATAAAATACAAAAAAAACAAAAAAGAATATTTACAAAAATTTTTAACTACAAGAAAAGTGTAATTTTTGTAAAAAAGGATAAATAAAAAAATAAAGTAACAAATACAAAAGACAGATTTAATTACAAAAAACTTGTTAAGGCGAATTAAAAGCAAATAATATTCATTATTTATTCATTCATTGGTATAATGATAATTTTTATAAAAGTAAAATAACAAAAATAAATCATTAAGGGCCAGTTTCAATAATGTCGAATTAAAATTAATTAATAATTAAATCCTCAATCAACCAATCATTAGCCGTTAAAATGGCCTTAATCAATGAATAACTTTTAATTTAGGTTTAAATTAAATTAATTAATAATTAAATCCTCAATCAACCAATCATTAGCCGTTAAAATGGCCTAAATCAATGAATAACTTTTAATTTAGGTTAAATACTAATTAAACTTTTAATTTAGCCCCAAATAATTTGATGACAATTACAATTAATTAACAATAAATTAATTATTATTTAATAAATAAAATACAAAAAGAAAAACAAAAAATAATATTTACAAAAATTTTTAGTTACATGAAAAGTATAATTTTGTTAAAAAGGATAAATAAAAAAAAATAATGTAACGGATAAAAAAACAGATTTAATTACAAAGAAATTGTAAAGCAGAATTAAAAGCAAATGACATTTTCGAAAAAAAAGAAATGTAGGGAAAAAGATGCAAATCAACGAGCCTGGGAGCAATTCGATACCAAAGTGAAACACAGCTACGATTAACATGTCGTCGTTTATATATATATACACATAGAAGTGAGTCGAAGCGCGCGGTGGAACTACAAGTAAACAAATACAATGTAGCCTCGGTGGTTTATCTGGAAAATCGAGTTTACTGTTAAAACGGATGTAGAGTTGCGGGAGAGAAGGATGACCCCCGCGGGCACTTTCCGACTATTTGCTTTGATTCGCCAAGTTTCCGGTAAGTTAGTTAAGTTATCTGTTACCGCTCGGAGCCTCAGCTCGTTACCAACCGTCTATTGCCCTGCGTACACGCATTTTGTAATTCACTCTCTCTCTCTATCTCTCTCTTTATCTCTCTCTCTCTCTACTCTTGGACTTCAATGAGCCTCAAACTACCCTAAAGGCTATACAATTATAATCTCAAGCACAGAGAGAACTGATCTCAAAATATAGAAGGAGAAAATTTAATTTCTACAGAGAAACATTCAAAGAGAATGAGAGGAGTCTTCTTCTTCTTCTTTATAATAAACTTTAATGGAATTTTTTTTTCTTTTATTAACTTCTCATAATTTCTGATTTTAATTATAAACTTATTTATGGAGAGGAATTATTATAAACAAGGTTTTGGAGAATTTTTTTTCCAAATGTTGATGTTTAAGAACATATCTCAGTTTATTGTGCAAACATTTGCTTTCTGCTCTATTAACAATTGAAGTATTATTGCGTACAAAGTATTATTATGATTTATTTCACATTATAAAAAAAATTTATTTTACTTTATAAAAAAATTATTATACCATTAATTATCGGTAAAAATAATTTTGGTATAATGGTTGGTATCAATAATGTTTTGCATCAATAACTCTAGGTCGCGAAAATTGTGACTGACAATTATTGTTGGTACCAAAAGTTGTCAGTGATGAAAACTATTAGCACTAATTTTTTTTGTATCAAGAGTTGTCAGTGATGAAATCTATTAGCACTAATTTTTTTGGTATCAAAAGTTGTCAGTGATGAAAACTATTAGCAATAATTATTGTTGGTATCAAAATTTGTCAGTGATGAAAACTATTAGCACTAATTATTGTTAGTAGCAACAATGTTTTATATCAACAATCATTGTCGCTAACAATGTTTAGGAACAACAATTTTTTATACCAACCAACCGTTAATGGCATCAACAATAATTGGCTCTAATAAATTTCGAGACAAACAATTTTTGAGACAAATAATTTTTGTTATCAAAAGTTTTTGATACCAACCATCTATTGTACCAAAAATTATTCATAAGATCAATAATTATTGGTTAGAGTAATTGTTACTACCACTTATATTCTGTATCAATAACTTTTGGTCCCAAAAATTTTTAATGATAATCTTTGTTGGCACTGATAATTATTAGTACCAACAACAATATTTGTACTTAGAGTTTATGTTACGAACAATTTTTGGTCAATAGTGATTGGCACTAACAATTTCCCAAAAATTTTTAATGATAATCTTTGTTGGCACTAAAAATTATTGCTACCAACAACAATTTTTGGAGCCAAGCGTTATTCACACTAAACTAGTGGTCCTAACAATAATTAAGAACGACAATTGATGGTATGAATAATTGTTGATATCTTTAATGGTTGGTATAAAAACTTATTGATATTACTAATAGCAGCATCAATAGTTGTTGTTACTAATTATTATTGGCATCAATCATTGTACTAATGATTATTGGCATCAATCATTGTACTAATGATTATTGGCATCAATCATTGTACTAATGATTATTGGCATCAATCATTGTATTAATGATTATTGGCATCAATCATTGTACTAATGATTATTGGCATCAATCATTGTACTAATGATTATTAGAAACAATCATTGTACCAATTATTATTGGCATCAATCATTATACCAAGTATTATTAGTGTCAATCATTGTTGGTACCTTTCATCATCGGTGACAATCATTGTCCCTGGTATCATTAATTCTTTGCATCAATCATTATCGGCACCAAAATTGATCAGTAATAAAAACTGTTAATACCAAAAATAGTTGGTATCAAAGGTTGTTGGTAACAAAAATTGTTGGTACCAAAAATTGTTAGTACCAATCATTAGTGGTACAAATAATTGCTGGTACCAACCAAAATGGTTGATATCAAAGATTGTTAATAACAAAAATTGTTGGTACCAAAAATTGTTGGTACCAAAAATCGTTGGTACCAAAAATTGTTGGAACCAAAAATTGTTAGTAGCAATCATTAGTGGTACCAACCAAACTGGTTGGTACCAAATATTGTTAATAACAAAACTTGTTGGTACCAAAAATTGTTAGTACCAATCATTAGTGATACAAGTAATTGCTGGTACCAAAAACCAATCCTTGAAAAAAATGTCGCATGAAATTTTGCTTCTCCACTACCATAAGAGAATTTATGAATTTCGTTTATAAATATATAAATAGGCAGAGAGAGAGAGAGAGAAGTATCATGCGCCCGATTTGTTTATGTGAAGAGGATTAAAATAATGCACCGATGGCTCCGGTTCGCCGCATTAGATTATAGAGAGTCGAAGAGATTTAACTCTCGGTGCAAATTACATGCGCATTAGCACCGGAAATACAGTGTATCCGGTCGCGTATACATGCGATACAGTTTATAGAAGGTGGGAGGCACAAGCTATTTGTCTTTCCAAAAGCACGTTTGCTCTGTTGGGTTTACGCCGAATATTGGCTCAACGATTAGCACCGATGTGTGCGTCATTACGCAAATAAATAAATAATTAAACAAATGATGAAAAATAATCGTAAGACATCACTTGGTTCTGTTAATGAAAAAAAAATTAATAAATAATTAAGAAAAAAAAAATTAATTAAGAAAATATTAAAATTAAAATGATTTTTTGATCGCTTGGTTTAAACGTTTTTTTTAATAGAATAAAAAAAAGAACAAGTGAATAAAAATATAAATATATTGCCAGGAAAGAAAAATTAATTAACTAATGAATAAACAAATAGTTAAACAAATAGTTAAACAAATAGTTAAACAAATAGTTAAACAAATAGTTAAACAGATAATTCAACAGATAATTAAACAAATAATTAAACAGATAAATAAACAGATAATTAAACAAATAATTAAACAAGTAAGTGGACAAACAAATGATTAAAAAGTAACCATATAAATAAACAAATAAATTAACAAATAAGTGAACAACTAAGTGGAATAATAAATGAATAAATAAATAGCCAAATAAATGAATTAATGAATGAATTAACAAATGAATTAGCTAATAAATAAACAAATAATTAAACGGATAATTAATTAAGTAAGTAAAGAAACAAATGAGTAAACAAATATCTAAATGATTGTGTAAACAAATGAATCAACAAATTAGTAAACAAAATATAATGAACAAAAAAGTAAACAAATGACTAAATAAATGAGTAAACAAATGAATAAACAAATTAATAAACAAATGAATAAACAAAATATAAATCAATTAATTAACAAACTAATTAATAAACAAAATATAATAAACAAACGAGTGAAGAAATAACCAAATAAACTAGAAAACAAATGAATAAACAAAATATAAATAAATTAATAAATAAACACATAATTAAACTAATAACAAAATAAATGAGTAAACAAATTACTAAACAAATGAATAAACTAATAAATAAACTAATAAATAAACTAATAAATATACTAATAAATAAACTTATAAATAAACTAATAAATAAAGTAGTAAATAAACTAATAAATAAACTTATAAATAAAATAATAAATTAAAAAATAAACTAATTAATAAACAAATAATGAAACAATTAACTAAACAATTAACTAAATAAATAAATGAATAAATTAATAAGAAACTAAACAAATAATTATATAAACAATTTAAAAAATATAAACAAATAAAATTATATTGTATATATGCATATTAAATAAATTCGTAATCTCTTCATTTTCTTTATAAATTAAACTAAATAATTTTGTTTAAAAAATAAGGGAAAAAATTATTTGGCGAACGTCGATAATGAGAGAGGAATTTTCTCCCTCTCTCTCTATCACCATAACCCATTTTATAAAACAGAAGAGATTAACCACTCATTGTCTTTATGTCATTCATTTGCCCGTTTTCATGATGCGCAATAGCCTTTGATTCTCGGAATGGGGTTGTTCTAGTTGAAAAATTAGATTTCAAAACCCTGAGAGAGAGAGACAGAGAGAGCAGATCTTTTAATTAATGAAAGTAATTCGCGGAAAACCAGGTGTGGAATCTCTCCTCTCTTCCTGAAATTATCATTTCAGTAAGTAAACTTGCCTCTAATTAATTCATTACCAACTTGTTTTCTTTTTTTCTTCGCATTCCTCATTTCTTTTTTCGCTCCATAATTTTCTCTCAATTTTTTTTTGAATTTTTTTTTTTTTTGTAATTGCATTAACATACTGTAAATTTAAATTTAGAATTTTCTAATTTCTAGTTTCTACTAATGAATTTGTAGCAGTTGTAAATTAATAACAATTCTAATTATTAACAAATGTTTACTGATGATAATTGAAATCATTAATTATTACCAATTACGAGTACTATCGTTTGCATTTAGTAAAAAATTATAATTTTTTGCTAAATTAATAAATAAATTGTCAGTAATTAAAATACTGAAATTGTAATTAATTTAATTACTGACAATTTGAATCAAAAACAAATTTGTAGTTATGATTATAATTATTGACAATTATATTTATTACTATTTAAGTATTAAATAAATAACAATTATAATTAGTTACAATTAGTTACAATTAGTTACAATTAGTTACAATTAGTTACAATTAGTTACAATTAGTTACAATTAGTTACAATTAGTTACAATTAGTTACAATTAATTATAATAATTAATTATAATTAGTTACAATTATGATTACTAGGAATTTTCATTACAAAAAAAAATTAATTCACTAGTAATTACTTTCACTAATTAATTCATTTAGTAACAATTGTAATTAGCAACCGTTATAATCAATAATAATTGTAATCACGAGCGACTTTAATTAATTAAAATTAGTAACAATTACTAATTACGAATTATTACTACTACGAACAACTATTATTATTAATAACAATTACTAATTACGAATTATTACAACTACGAACAATTATTATTATTAATAACAATTATAGTCCCTAATTATAAACAACTAAAGTTACGATTAAATTAAAAATACTGATAAATACAATTACTTATAATTACAATTATAAATAATTATAATTAAAAATTATATTACTACTGATTAATAATTAATTAACTACTTATTATATTACTACTGATAGAATTACTAATAATTATAATCATTAGCAATTTTAATTGCAAATTATGATAATTACTTGTAATTAAAATTAGTATTGGATATAAAAACTAATTATTAAAATTAGTAAGAGTTATAAAAACTAATTATTAAAATTAGTAAGAGTTATATTAATATAATTATTAATTATTATAATTAGTAATAATTATAGTTAGCTATAATAATTATAATTTCTTCTAATTTATAATTAGTACTTTCGACAACAATTAAATAATTGTGATTACTATTACAAATTATTAGTCACTGTTCTGCTTAAAAATACTTGTCCTTTTGTTTATAGTTTAGAAACAATTATAAAGAAAATCCTACTAATGCAGATGAATATAAATAAAATAAGTAATTTATGAATAACTAAAAATGAAAAATCTATTTAATAGTCGCAGTAAAATTCAAAATTGCGCCAATAATAAAATTATTAAATGAAAGAAATTTTATAAAAAAAACTACTCAAAAAAAATGTCAATTAAGCTAATTACGAAATCAATTCATAGAGTAAACATTACGAAAATTGCATATAATATTCTATACAGAGTAAATAGTAATATTATGAACAATGTATAAATATATTTTCACCGGAATGTATGTACATTCTTTCCCCCTACGGATGTACATTTAATAATTAAACGTACAATGTATATTTATCCGACATATATGGAGAGAAAGAGAGATGCAAATATATATATAGAAAGAGAATCCTTGTAACGATATCGTTGCACGCATATAATAATTTCAAATTGCTATATATATATATATAAACGCGAATCATCGAGCGATGCTAATTTCTAAAAGCCAATCGAGTCCTGTTTGATCTACGTCCAACGACTTTCAGTAAGCCCCTCATTTTCCAACTGGTTTAAATTTCGAGCGTCGATTTTCCCTTGCACATAACTCTGATTTTCATTAACGATAAAACACACCGCGACCCCGAAATTATGATCATAGTTTCGCTAACGGGTTTATCATCCGGATACACAAGCTGCTCTTAAATTCCAATTTCAATTTACACCGTCTCAGAAGAAAGCCCTTCCAATTATTATTTACCATCGTGTTTATTAATTAATTCATTTGTCTGCTAATCAATAATTATTCATTTGTCTCCTAAATGATTCGGTTCAATAATATAATCTGCACATTAACAATCATTTCAATAATTATAATTAGGATAAAAAATAGAATTATAATTATACTAGTGATTATAATTAGGAAAAAAATTAGAATTATAATTATATCAGTGATTATAATTACTAACAGATATAATTGCTAGTGATTATAATTCGCAAGGAACAAAATTACTAGTTATAATTAGTATCAATTGTAATTACTAGTGATTATAATCAGTAACAATTTTAATTCCTAGTGATTATATTTAGCAACAAATATATAATTACTAATGACAAGTAGCATCAATTATAATTACTAGTCATTATAAATAGTATCATTTATAATTAATAGTGATTATAATTAGTAAAAATTATAATTGCTAGTGATTATAATTAGTAAAAATTATAATTGCTAGTGATTATAATTAGTAAAAATTATAATTGCTAGTCATAAGTAGCATCAATTATAATTAGCAACAATTATAATTACTAGTGATTATAATTAGTAATAATTATAATTACTAGTGATTATAATTAGTAACAATTATAATTACCAGTGATTATAATTAGTAACAATTATAATGACCAGTGATTATAATTAGTAACGATTATTATTATAGTTAATAATTTTAATTAACGAACCTAATTAACACTAGTTATTACAAGTAGAAACAATTGTTATTATTAATAATTGCAATTAGAATAACAATTATAATTACATATAGCTTTTTTTGCCTTTATCATTCGGTCGAATTAATAACAATTATAACAACAATTATAATTACTAGTAATTATAATTCGGATAAATTATAAATACTAATGATTATAAATGATAGCAATTATTAATAAAAACAATTGTTTCCACTTGTAGTAACTAGTGTTTATTATTTTCGTTAATTAAAATTATTAGTTATAATAATAGTTACTAATTATAATCACTAGTAATTATAATTGTTACTAATTATAATAACTAGTAATTATAAATGTTACTAATTATAATCACTAGTAATTATAATTGTTACTAATTATAATCACTAGTAATTATAATTGTTACTAATTATAATCACTAGTAATTATAATTGTTACTAATCATAATTACTAGTATTTATAAATATTACTAATTATAATCACTAGTAATTATATTTGTTGCTAATTATAATTGATGTTACTTATCACTAGTAATTATATTTGTTGCTAATTATAATTGATGCTACTTATCACTAGTAATTATATTTGTTGCTAATTACAATCACTAGCAATTATAATCGTTACTAATAATAATCACTAATAATTATAATCGATACTATTTATAATAACTAGTAATTATAATTGATGCTGCTTATCACTAGTAAAAATTTAATAAATTACTTTTTTAGCATTGAGTAAGAGTTTTTTTTTGGAAATATTTTTTTTCCCGTCTCGTATTATTGAACAAAACTAATCTCATAATTCATAAATGATGAGATGCTTGCGTTTGCACATCAGCTAGGTGATGAGAAAGCAACGGCACACAAAATCGTGGCGTACCTTCAAATCCGTATTCACTTGATTTACAAGTTATTCAAATATTCCGCGCGCGCTTGGTAAGCTATGATGAATACTCAGTGTTGAAATTTAATCCCTTTCCAAGACCACCCTCAGCCGCCCGACTCCACGACTCTTCACGCGAAATCTCTTCCGAATTTCTCTCTCTCTCTCTCACTCACCGAAAACAACAAGACTTAGAATAACAAAAATCTATATCCCCAAATATATATTTTAGGAAAACATTTTTTTTACTATTTATTAAAAAATTGTTATAATTTAATTTTGAAATTAATAACTAATTGAATGTAGTTGATAAACTAATTGTTAATTTAGTAAATAATATTCACTGAATTTATTTATTAAACAACTAATTTTTTAGTTTTGTACTAAAAAATTAATTAATTTATTAATTAACTAACTAGTCAATTAATTACTTTACTACTTTATTAATTAATTGGTTCATTAATTAATTTATTAATTAAATAACTACCTAATTAATTACTTTTCTACTTTATTAATTAATTAGTTTATTAATTAATTAGTTCATTAATTAATCAGTTTATTAATTGATTAGTTCATTAATTAATCAGTTTATTAATTAATTAGTTCATTAATTAATTAGTTTATTAATTAATTAGTTCATTAATTAATTAGTTTATTAATTAATTAGTTTATTAATTAATTATTTTCTTAATTAATTTATTTATTATTTAATTAGTTTATTCGCAATTTTTTGATTTATCAACTAATTATTGAAATTATCTATCCATCAATTCATATTTAATATTCAATTAATTATCCTACTAGTAAATTAATTTTTTTAGTTTATTTATTTATTAGCTAATAAAATAGTGAATTTATAATTTTTGAATTTAATTAATTATTTAAATAATTCATTTTTTTATTTACAAGTCAACTAATTAATGTACTAGTTATTAATGGAATTAATTAATTGTAAATTAATAATTACTACTTAATTGATTTATTATTTAATTTATGTAGTAATATTATGTTAATTGTGATTATAACTTTATTTATCAGCTGATGAATAAATTGATAAATAATTTCCCTAATTAATTAGTAAATTTATTTTTTAAATTATTAATTAATTAATTATTTAATAAATAATTAATTAATTATTTAATAAATAATTAATTAATTATTTAATTAATAATTAATTAAGTTGATTAATTAATCTACTAGTAAAGTTACGTTTCTTTACATCGATTTGTTTATAATAATATTCCAGAAATAAGCTTTCATTATTTTCTTTATTTACTTATTAGCTAATTATCAACTTAATTTTTTTCTCTACTTATGTGTTAATTAACTGACTAGTCAATTAATTACTTTTCAAATCAAATTATTCGTTGTTTTATTTCTTTAAGTATATTTTAATTTTTTTATTATTTTCTTTAATTGGTCAATTAATTTCAGTAATTTGTTTAAATACAAACTTAATTTGTTTAGTATTTTGTTCAAATAATACTCTTATTTGTTAAATATTTTATTCAGTTAATAATTTAATTGGTTTAGTATTTATGTGTTATTCAAATGACTAGTCAATTAATTAGTTTACAAGTCAAATTATTAGTTGTTTTATTTCTTTAATGATATTTTAATTTATTTATTATTTTGTTTACTTAGTCAATATTTGTACTTTGTTTAAATATTAACTTAATTTGTTTAGTATTTTGTTTAAATAATAATCTTATCTGTTCACTATTTTGTTTAATTAATAATTCACTTGGTTTTGTATTTTGTTTAATTAATAATCTTATTTGTTAAATATTTTGTTTAATTAATAATCCAATTTGTTTAGTATTATATTTAATTAATAACATAATTTGTTTATTATTTTATTAAGTTATTTAATTATTTAATTATTAAATTATTCAATTATTTAATTATTTAATTATTTAATTATTCAATTATTTAATTATTTAATTATTTAATTATTAACTTAATTTTTTATTAGTACATTATGCTTAATTAATAACTTAATTTCCTTTGTATTTTGTTTATCAATTAATCAATCAACGATTTTGGGAGAATGAAGAGAAGAAATTTTTGTGAGAAATTAAAATAAAGTTGTAATTAAATATTTTGAGAATAGAGTGCCTGAATTAATTATATGTAGGAAAATATTCTAACATTATTTGAAATCAATGATTGATTTAGACGATGAACTCACGTAGCTTTGCAATGGACCGCGAGGGAAGGTATTATCCATAGAGAGGGGTAAATGAGGGATGTTCGCCTTTGTCGTCGATCACCGAGGGTCGGATAATTGATAAACTCCAATTGTCAATTCATTGATTCGATTGTTTCAGTCAACTATTGCACAACATTGGTTAACCAATTGCATACCTAATTGAATATAATACAATATGCAATTATATTCTATATATACAGAAATATAGTTATAAATAAATTGACCTTGAACAAATACATTTTTTCGGGGGGAAAATTCAGAACAAAATTCTGTATATATTGTTGTCAGTATTGTATAAAGTATCATGTGTTAGTACTGATTTTTTATTATTACTATTTTTGCTATTATTTTTACTTTAATATTTTTGCTATTTGTACTATTTTTAATATTATTACACTTTTCTATTTTTACTATTTTTTTCTATTATTACACTTTTCTATTTTTACTATTTTTACTGTTATTACACTTTTCTATTTTTACTATTTTTTTCTATTATTACACTTTTCTATTTTTACTATTTTTTTCTATTATTACACTTTTCTTTTTTTACTATTTTTACTATTATTACACTTTTCTATTTTTACTATTTTTTTTTCTATTATTACACTTTTCTATTTTTACTATTAATTCGACTTTACTATTTTTGCTCTTTGTACTATTTTTACTTTTTTATTAGTTTTACTATTTTTAAATTTAATTATTTTTGCTATTAATTGTAGTTTACTATTTTTGCCTTCTGTACTATTTTTAATTTTTTGTTACTTTTACTATTATTACACTTAATTATTTTTGCTATTTTTGCTACTATTTCTACTTTACTACTTTTGCTATTTTTACTATTTTTACTTTTTGTTGTTTTTACTATTTTACACTTTACTATTTTTACTATTATTACACATTATTATTTTTGCCATTTGAACTATTATTTCTACTCTACTATTCTTGCTATTTGAACTACTTTTTTTGGTATTTTTACCATTTTACACTTTACTTTTTTTACTATTATTACATTTTTTTATTTTCGCTATTTGAACTATCATTTCTACTTTACTATTCTTGCTATTTGAACTATTTTTTTGTTATTTTTACTATTTTTACTATTTTTACTATAATTTTTTACATTTTACTATTTCTGCTGTTTGTACTCTTTTTACTTGTTTTGATATTTTTACTATTATTACACTTTACTATTTTTAAACCAATTCTTATTTACAATTATTAGATGCAACTATTGACAATTGAAACAACTATTAGTTGCAGTATTTTTGCATTTATTTTTACATCTATTTTGCTATAAATTTAGCAGAATTTTTGCTTTTAGTTTTAAGTTAAGATTTTTTAAATAAACATTTTTTTAAATAGCAGTTTTTAAATAAACATTTTTTTAAATTAGCAGTTCTTAAATAAACATTTTTTAAATTAGCAGTTTTTAAATAAACATTTTTTTTCAAATTAGCAGTTTTTAAATAAACATTTTTTTAAATTAGCAGTTCTTAAATAAACATTTTTTTAAATAAGCAGTTTTTAAATAAACAGTTTTTGAATTTATCTGTAAACACTGATTCGACAGTTGAAGAAACTAAATTGAAAATGGATAAAAAAAAACAAGAAGGAGAAGTATTTTCTTTTTTTTCCCCACTGACCTGATTTTTGCCTTTGAGGACAAGAACATTGGTGACTCGACCAAATGGAACGCCCAAGTGGATAATTTCCGTTTCAGACACTTCATTAGGGATGTTTCTGATGTGAATCACTCTCGATGGCTTCCCATTATGAGTTTTATCCAATTTAGCCTGCGCAAAAGAAAACATTTTTGTTTTTAAATTTCCTCGCAATTTTTTTTTTATATTTTCCTTAAAAAACTATTTTTACAACTATTTATGTATATAAAAATACAGAAATGCAAATTTTAAATTAATTTTGTCAATATTTATAATTATAAATAAAGTTTATTTTATATTTTATGTAAATTAATTGTTAGTAATGTCTTTTTTCCCTTTTTTTCTTTCTATCCTTTTTTCTTTTTTTTTCTTTTTTTTCTTTTTTTTCCTTTTTTTCCTTTTTTTCCTTTTTTTCCTTTTTTTAAATAGAAAACTAATGTACTTAAAATTAAAATAGTAAAATAATAAAACTTAATAATAATTATAAAATATATGTAAAGCAAAGTAAGAAAATAATAATATAGAAAATAAATAAATAAGAAAATTAATGGAAAAGGAAAACAAAAAAAATTATAATATCGAAGAAAATTACATTTATAAAATGTAAAAAAAATATATATTTTCTGCAGGAGAAAAAAAACGCCTTTCTCCAACTTCATGGTGTATAAAAAATATTTCGCGATAAAAATCGAGGGCGGAAAATACATTATTTGCATGCAGTGACAGTTTAAGATGGGCATATGTATATATATAGTTTGTATGTTTTTTTTTCGATGGCAAGCTTCAAAGCTGGATAACATAATAAAAAAGAAATGGATGGTTACGAGATTCTCTACACACGCAGTTTACTTGTGGCGAAGGGGGGAGGGGATGGTTGGATATAATGCTATCCCTTATCTCTGAGTAAGAAGCACGTTTTCCGATCAGTTAAACCCGACTAAACCTCAACAACGTTTTTTAAGAGTCTCGTCGAGCGAATGGGAAAAAGGATAAACGTCAAGCAAGAGAGAGAGAGAGAAAGTAAAAGTTGTACACACATTCATAAAAAGGAAAGAAAGATATGACATCCCTCTCACACTTTTCTTCTTTTTCCCCTTTTCTAATTCTTCTTTTTCACTTTTTTCTCCTTTTCATCTGTTTTTCTCTATGTTTGATTTTTCTTTCTTTCTCATTCAGTTTAGGGGAGAAAAGAAGGGAAAAAGGTTAGAAAGAATAAAAAAAGAATGAGAAGAATAAAAAAGAAGGAAAAAGGAGAAGAAGAAATAAAACAGAAGAAAAAAAGTAGAAAAAGGGAGAAGAAGAAATAAAACAGAAGAATAAAAAAGAAGGAAGCAGGAGAAGAAGAAATAAAACAGAAGAATAAAAAAGAAGGAAAAAGGAGAAGAAGAAATAAAACAGAAGAATAAAAAAGAAGGAAAAAGGAGAAGAAGAAATAAAGCAGAAGAAAAAAAGAAGAAAAAGGGAGAAGAAGAAATAAAATAGAAGAATAAAAAAGAAGGAAAAAGGAGAATAAGAAATAAAACAGAAGAATAAAAAAGAAGGAAAAAGAAAAATAAGAAATAAAACAGAAGAATAAAAAAGAAGGAAAAAGGAGAAGAAGAAATAAAGCAGAAGAATAAAAAAGAAGAAAAGGGGAGAAGGAGAAAAAATGGAGAAAGATGGTGAAAAAATAAAAAAAGCAAAAACAAGAAAGAATGGAGAAAAAATAAGAAAAGAAAAGTAGAGAAGCAAAATTTAGAAGGAGAAGATGGAGAAAAATAATGGGAGGCAATAAAGAAAAAAGAGAAAAAATTAAATCAATTTCAAAAAAGGAAAGATGGAAAATAAAAATAAAAAGATGATAAAGAAAGAGAATAAAATAAAGAAAACCAAATAGAAAAAATGAGAAGAGAAAAAGTGAAAAATAATAAAAAGACGAAAAAGGAAGAAAAAAGCGAAAAAGTAGAAGAAGAAGAAGAGAAAAAGAGGAAAGTTAAAGAAAAAGAAGACTATAAGGAAAAAAGGAGAAAATAAAGAAAATTAATAAATAGAAGAAGGCGATAACGAAGAAAAAGAACTTTTTCCCCTTTTCATACCTTTTTTCTTTGTTTTTTTTCATTCTCGTTCAGTTTAAGAGAGAAAGAATTTAAGAGAAAAAAGAGAAGAAGAAGAGAAAAAATAAAAAAAACGAAAAAAAAGAAAAGAGGGGAAAGGAAAAAAATAGGAAGAAAATGAGAGAAAAAAGGTGGTAAAAAAGATGAAACAAAAGCAAGAAAAAAATAGAGAAAAACTAAAAAAGAAAAGTAAAGAAGCAAAAAATAAAGAAAAAAAAACCAAAAAGTAGAAGATAAAGAAGAAAATGAAAAGGGAAAAGTAGGAAAGAAAATAAAGAAAAGGAAAAAGTACAATGTGATAAAAAGAAGAAAATGAAAAGGGAAAAGTAGGAAAGAAAATAAAGAAAAGGAAAAAGTAAAACGTGATAAAAAGAAGAAAATGTAAAAAACAAGAAAAAATAACAAACTGAGGTTAAGAAGGAGAGAAGGAAGGAAAGAAATAAAAAGGAAACAAGAAGACAAAATAAAGAAGGAATTACAAAAAAAACTTAAAAAATAAGAAACAGATAAAAAAAGTCTGAAATGGAGAAAATCAATAAGAAATAAAAAAGAGTAAGAAAGAAGAGTAAAAGAACAATAAGAAGGAGATGGAGCAATGAGCAATGAAATGAGTAAACAAGAGAAAGAAAAAAAAGAAGATGAAAATAAAAATAGGAGAGCAAAAGAAAAAAAAGGAAAAAAATTAAAAAAAGGAAGAAAAAAATAAAGAAATACAAAAAGGAAAAAAGCGAGAAAGAAGAAATAGTGGAAAAAGGCGAAAAAAGGAGAAAAATTAAAAAAGGAAAAAAAAATTAAAAAAGGAAGAAAAAAATTAAAAAAGGAAGAAAAAATAAAGAAATACAAAAAGGAAAAAAGAGAGAAAGAAAAAATAGTGGAAAAAGACGAAAAAAGGAGAAAAATTAAAAAAGGAAAAAAAATAAAGAAATACAAAAAGAAAAAAGAGAGAAAGAAAAAATAGTGGAAAAAGACGAAAAAAGGAGAAAAATTAAAAAAGAAAAAAAATATAAAGAAATACAAAAAGAAAAAAATAAAGAAATACAAAAAGAAAAAAGAGAGAAAGAAGAAATAGTGGAAAAAGACGAAAAAAGGAGAAAAATTAAAAAAGGAAGAAAAAAATAAAGAAACACAAAAAGGAAAAAAGAGAGAAAGAAGAAATAGTGGAAAAAGACGAAAAAAGGAGAAAACGACAGAAAAAGAGAAGAAATAGGAAAAAAGAAACATAAAAAAGAGAAAAAAGCGAAAAAAAGAGATAAAGAAAACGAAAAAATTGAAGAAGACGAAAACGAAGAAAAAGAAGAAGAAGAAGAAGAAGAAGACGAAGAAACCGTCGAGCAGGGGTTGATTTGGAGTGAACTCGACTAGATTGAGCTTTGATTGAAAACTCAGCCTTCGGCAACAAGGGTTTCGATTTAAATATACCTACTAAGAATTTTTTCTCCTTTTTCCTCCCTTCACAAAATTCTTGTCATGTATCTCGTCTCGATACAGTTATATATATAAATTGATTTAAACCGCAGAAAAAAAAGAAAAAAAAATGGTAAAATGTTTTGTAATTCACCTACATACACTTCTTTAGCGAAAAAGGGGGGAGGGAGCAGAAAACTTTTCCTCCCCTCAATCTCCATTATTAGCTTTGTTGGTCTCGTTATCTCATTTTTTTTATTCAATATCCAGTGACTCTCTTTCACTCTTTGCCATCATCCTTTCTTTTCAAGGCAAGATTTAATTTACCTGATCCATTTTCGAGTATTGTACGCAATGCTCCTTTTTAAAAGCTTTTAATTAAAAACCATAGATATAAAACGCTAAGGTGCCGTTATTCCACCATTTTTCACCATACATATATATATATATAGAACCATTATCGTCCATTGTCAGTTCAATATAACGACGAGAAATCATTTTCAATTTCTCATCACGACAATTTTTTTCCATCGTTTTTTCTCTATTTATTTTTCTTTTTTTTTACTTTTCGTTTTCGGGAAAGAGGTTTTATTTTTTTTAAATATAACGCTAAACTTTACGCTGATTATGACTGTGAAAGAAACACTAAAATTGTCACTAGATTTAGCGTTAGTTAATAATTAATAGTATTGTATTGACTAAATATTAATAATAATAATAATAATAATAATAATAATAATAATAATAATAATTTATTATTATTGACTAAATTTAATAGCAAATCTAAAGCTAATTGTAAATATTACGATGTTGACACTTTGATGCTAACAGAGGGAAAAGTTTAAAAAAAAACGCTAAAACTAAAACTTCGGCTAATTACAACTGTGAAATTAACATTAAAAATTATCCCTAGATTTAGCGTTATTGAATAATTAATACAATTGTATTACCTAACGCTAAATTTAATAGTAAATTTGAAGCTAGTTATGATGCTAACACTTTGATGCTAACACTAAAGCTAAAGCTAAAACTTTCGCTAATTACAACTATGGAACTGACACTAAAAATTATAGCTAGATTTAGCGTTATTGAATAATTAATATTATTGTATTACCTAACGCTCAATTTAATACTAAATTTAAAGCTAATTAGGATTCTCACACTAAAGGTTAGGATTCTCACACTAAAGTAAAAGCTAGAACTTACGCTAATTGCAACTATGAAATTGACACTAAAAATTATCACTAGATTTAGCGTTAAATAATAAATGCTATTGTATTATTGTAAATTTATTATTAATATATTAATAATTTATTATTGTAAATCTAAAAATGATTATGACTCTGAAGCTGACACTGATGCTAACACTAAATCTGACAATAAATTTCACAGTGAAAGTAACACTGAAAATAATACTGAAACAAACGCTAAATATGATCCTAAAGCTAACGATAAAGCTAACGATAAAGCTAACGATAAAGCTAATGATAAAGCTAATGATAAAGCTAACACTAAAGCTAACATTAAAAAGCAAATACTGGAGCTAACACTAAAGCTGACGCTCAACCAAAAATGATAAGTTAAACGCTAAATGTGACTCTAACGCTAAAGCCAAAGCGAATAGTAAAACAAGCGCTAAAATTGTTAGGCTAACACTAAATTTTTTAAAATTTAGATTTAATTTAGATTTAGTTACAGTGTCAGCTTTAGCGTAGGATTTATACAACGAACGCTAAATTTATCACTAAACTTGACAACTAAAATTAATAAGCGAAATCTACATTTTTTAATTTAGACTTAATTCAGATTTAGTTTTTAGCGTTATCTTTAGCGTTGGATTTATACTGCGGACGCTAATTCATCGCTAAACGTAACACTAAAATTAATAATTGAAAACTACATTTTTTAAAATCTAAACTTAATTCAGATTTCGTTTTTAGCGTTAGCTTTAGCGCTATTTTTAGCGTTATCTTTAGTGTTCGATTCATACTGCGAACGCTAAATTCATCGCTAAACGTAACACTAAAATTAATAATTGAAACCTACATTTTTTTTTTAAATTTAAACTTAATTTAGATTTACAGTTTCAGTGTTAGCTTTAGCGTCGAATTCACACAACTGACACTAAATTCAACAGCAAAGCAAAACATTCTCATTAAACTCAAATAAACTTTTACATTTAGTTTCAATAAATTTCGCCGAAATTTCAAAAAGAAAATTCTTTTTTCATTTTCCCAACGGCTAAAAAGTTTAAAATAAAATTTTTTCTTATACTGCAAATGATATATATATATATATAAAATACAATAAATACAAAACGAGATTTTACGAGTGTTATATAACTTAAAATAAAGAAAATATTCAACTATTTCCAAGAGGATTCTGGGAAAATAATAATCCATATGTCCTCTCTCTCTCTCTCTTTTTTTCCGCAAAGAAAATATCCCATAAAATATATAAATTTAATCCCCAGAACCCTATATATATATAGATCCATTATCCCTCTATTTTCAAATCCTTCAACTTTCTCACACTCTATATATATATATATATATACTGATTTGAAATTTTTCTTTTGAAATCCGCGTGTGCATAGTTGATGCTCTACATTTATATATATATATATATATATATAATATGTAATATATAATATATAGTACATATTTTCCCCGAGACTCTCCCATATCTAGAGTTGAAATTTTTATAGCAAAATATTGAAATATGATAACAGACATTCAGGGGGGAGGGGGGGGGACAAGAGGTGGGGGAAAATTCCCCTCTTTTTTTCCCCCATCTTCCCCTTTTTCCTTGGTCGCGAGATCAACGAGTATTCCATGTTCGTAGGATAAATATATAAATATACGTCTGTATGTACATATATACCAACGTCTATATAAGAAGGTTGAGGAGAGGAGGGATGGAAAGGGCGAGGAGGGGAATTTTTTGATACTTTAGTAGAGGATTTAAAAATCACTTGTGTGCACGAATATGCCATACAAGATCCGGATGGATGTATTTTATTTTTATTACGCAAACCATTTTTGGACTGTAAATTTATTTCTTCTTTTGACGATTTTACGATAATTTCCGATTTTTATTCCGATTTTAGTCGGAATTCAGTGTTTTTAAATTTTTAAATACAATAAATTGTGGAATATCTCCGGTAAATAAGAATATTAAAAGAACAATTGAAAGTTTAATTAGTGAAAATATTTGGTATTAAGTAATTGGAATTAGTGACTAAGTTTTTGCTTTTGAATTAGTAAGTTTTACTAATAATGTACGGTTTGTTGGTGTTTTTTTTTTATTTTTATTAGTTTTCCTTTGAAATATTTGTATTTTCCATAATTTTTTGGTGAAATATTATTTTTTACCAAATTTTCCATAATTTTTTGGTAAAATATTATTTTTCAACAAATTTCATGATTTTTTGGTAAAATATTTTTTACAAAAATTTCCACAATTTTTTGGTAAAATATTATTTTTTACCAAAATTTCCATGATTTTTTAAGTAAAATATTATTTTTTACCAAATTTTACATGATTTTTTAAGTAAAATATTATTTTTTACCAAATTTTCCATGATTTTTTGGTAAAATATTATTTTTTACAAAAATTTCCATAATTTTTTGGTAAAATATTATTTTTTATCGAATATTCCATAATTTTTTGATAAAATATTATTTTTTACCAAATTCTCCATGATTTTTTGGTAAAATATTATTTTTTACCAAATTTTCCATAATTTTTTGGTAAAATATTGCAGTATTTTTATTGGGAATATTTTTTGGAAATTCCATGCAATCTTCCATGTAGTTGTTTTCCGAACTTTCACTTTTTTAATAATATTTAAATATTCCCAATAAAATCATCTAATTAAACTGTATTTTCTTTTACAATTAATATTTCAGGGGTTTTCCGAATTTTTTTCTAAAATTTCTTTTGGAATATAATCGGAATTTAGTCGGAAATTGAGTGTATCAATTAAATTCAGTGTTTTTCGAAATTTCCATATAGGAATATAACCGGAATTCAGTCGCGAATAAGTGACATTAAATTGAAAATTTTTTTTTGACTTCTACTGAAATATAATCGGAATTTAGTCGGAAAAATGAGTGTGGAATTTAAATTAAATAATTTTCCAGATTTCTTTTGGAACATAATCGGAAATTAGTTGACATTTAATTGAAAGTTTCTTTCGAGATTTCTATTGGAATATAGTCGGAATTTTTTTAGAAATTGAGTGCGGCACGTAAATTAAATAATTTTCGAGACTTCTTTTGGAATATAATCGGAAATTTGTTGACATTCAAATGAATGTTTTTTCCGAGCATTGAAATTAAATTTGTTTTCGAAATTTCTGTAGGAATATAATCAGAATTCAATCGGAAATTGAGTGTGTCACTTAAATTAAATTATTTTCGAGATTTCTTTTGGAATATAATCGGAATTTAGTCGAAAATTGAGAGTGGCATTTAAATTAAATTTTTTTTGAAATTTTTATAGGAATATAATCGGAATTTAGTCAATAAATAATTGACACTTAATTGAAAGTTTTTTTCAGACTTCTATTGAAATATAATCGGAATTTAGTCGGAAAATGAGTGTCATTCAAATTGCAATTTTTCCTTTTCCACATTTTTTTATAGAAATATAATAGGAATATAATCGAAATTCAATCGAAAATTAATTGACACTTAATTGAAAGATTTTTTTTAAGTTCTATTAAAATACAATCGGAACTTAGTCGGAAAATGAGTGCCATTCAAACTGCAATTTTTCTTTTTCCAAATTTCTATAAAAAAAAACAATCGGAATTCAGTCGGAAATTGAGTGCCATTCAAACTGCAATTTTTCCTTTTCCAAATTTCTATAAAAAAACATAATCGGAATTCAGTCGGAAATTGAGTGGAACTTAAATGAAAAATATGTTCAGAATTCTATTGCAATTTCTAGTGGTCACTTTCCAGAAAAATGGGAGGCGAGAATAAGAAAGAGAGAGAGGATTTTTTCTGATGTCAAAAGTGAACATCTATAGCGTTCTCTTCCTCGATACTCGAAAGAAAAAAAAAAGCGATGACAGCAAAATGGACATCTTTGACGGGGTTAAGCGACCGCGATCCATTCCCTCCAGAAAATGGGCTGAGAATGCCGCTCAGAGGGTATAAGGAAAGAAGAGCGAGCGGGTGAGGGGAAAAAAAAGGAAAAAAGCCCGATAAAACCGGAAGTGTCCCTTTAGATGGACCACAATACCCACTTTCCAAGTTCCTTGGGGCTTGCTTTTGCCGGACACATATATATAACTATATTGAACATCGTTTTTAGATCGCAATAATGGCAAACTCATCGTTGAAAAATCGACAAGGAACTTTTTAATCTGTATCATGTGAATAGCGGCTTTTTTTCATATTCTTCGCATCCCTTTTATCCCGCATTAATCTTTTTTTTTTTTTTTTTTTGACTTTCTTTTCCCTTGCACACAAAACCCTCGAGTCAATATTCATTTCCTCTACACCACGAACATCTTTTATATTCCTTCAATTATATACCAGAACATCTGTTATCAATTCAATAAATTTTTTTCGCAATTTTTTTTTTCCACCCTCGAGCTGAAAAAGTAAATTACTTTATAAATTTACGAGTACAAAAGGGTTTATTATACCAATATTTATTTTAGATTTTAATTTTTAAATTTTTTGTAAATAATTCTGTATTTACATTTTTTTTTATTTTATCTATACTTATTTATAAATAAAAATATTTTAAATATTTTAAATATTATAAATGTTATAAATATTATAAAATAAATTATAAAATAAATTATAAATAATTATAAATAATAAATAAAAATATAAATAATTAATAAATAATAAATATAAATATTAAGAATTAATAAATAATAAATAAAAAAATAAAATAAAAAATAAATAAATAATAAATAATTATAAATAATATATAAATAATTTTGTATTTATATTTTCTTTAATTTTATTTACATTTATATTTATGAATAAAATTCTCTATTTAGGTTTGAATTAAAATATTTCTCAAAGGGTTTATTAACCCCGGGCTATTTTTTGTATTCAAAAAATAGAATTGTTTTTCCCTTTAATTTAATGAAGAGGAACCGGCAATTTGTAAGTGGAATCTTCTTTTTTTTCCAACTTTTGTTGAGAAGGAAAAAAAACACTTGTTTCTTGAAAAAGAGCACCTCTCGTTTTTTTTTTTTTTGCAAGTTGAGAAAAGGGAAAAGCTGTTTACTTGAGTAATCGATGCTCGTAAAAGGACAACAGTAGTAAACATCGCTAAATATTTCAGTCTTAAAACCGTTTCTTTTACGTCTCGACGACCATATTCTTTAAATAACCCCTTCGACTCGTAAATTTTCCCTCTTAACAATGTTTTTCAAAAAAAGGGAGAGAGAGAGAGGACCTCGTGAAAAGTTTGCATCAATTTGGCAAAAAGAATAAAATTCGTTTCATTGTGATTTCAAAATGTTTCCAATTTAACAGCAATTCGAGGAAGATGTTTATTTTCACATCTTAAATGAAAGAAAAGTGTCGAAAAAGAGGAGTAAATGAGAAGAAAAAAATAAAAGGAAAGAAAATAAAATAAAAGAATAAAAAAATAAAAGAAAATAAAAGAAAATAATAGAAAATAAAAGAAAACAAAATAAAAAAAAATTTGCAGTGAGAAGAAAAATTGAAAGCAACTACAATTTATAGCGACTTGATTTAATTAAAATTACTGTTCGGAATTGTACAATTGATAGAAATTACAATTATGAAAAACTATGGACTAGAAATTTCTCGTAATGTCAACAATAATTGATAGAAATTGCTGGTAAATTACTGGATATTGAAATTAAACTACATTTTGCTTTTATTAAAATAATTAGCAATGAAAATAAAATTAGCAATAAAATTGATAAAAATTACCATCGGTGTAAAGTAAAATTAAAAAATACCATTTTTAAACATTATTTTTAGTGGAAACTACAATTTTTAGACAGTATTCTGACCGAAAACTAAAATAAAAGAAAATTTACAAGAAACGACTACAATAAATTAAACTACAATTGGAATATTAAAATAAATGAAATCTCACAATTAGGAAAACTACAATCAATAAATTTACAGTTCATAAGTTTACAATTAGTAAAACTACAATCAGTGAAATTACAGTTAGTAAATTTTCAATTAGTGAAACTACAATCAGTAAAATTTTAGTCTTACTCTAAAGTTGAATTAGTAAAAATCCAAAAATATTTACTATTTTGAATTGGTGACGAACTTTTTGCTTTTGAATTAGTAAATTTTACTGCTAAATAGTAATTTTGAACTAATTTATTAGTTAAAATTACTAATTCGAAAACAAAAAGTCAGTTACTTTTTCAAGAAAACATTTTTAATAATTCAAACTTAAGGAGTTGAGAGCAAATTTTTTTATTAGTAAAATTACAATCAGTGAAATTGTAGTTGGTAAATTTTCTACTAGTAAAACAGTAAAACTACAAACAGTAAAATTGTAGTTGATAAATTTTTAACTATTAAAGCAAGAAAACTACAATCAGTAAAATTGTATTTGGTTAATTTTCCACTATTCAAACAGTAAAACTACAATCAGTAACATTTTTGTTTTAATCTAAAGTTTAATTAGTAAAAATATAAAAATATTTACTAATTTTAATTAGTGACTGACTTTTTGCTTTTTAATTAGTAAATTTTACTGTCGACTAGTAATTTTGAACTAATTTGTTAGCTAAACTTACTAATTCAAAAACAAAAAGTAATTTAAAAACAAATTTAAAGCTATGAAAAAAAAAGTAATTTACTTATTCAAGTAAACATTCAGAATAATTTAAATTTAAGGTGAAGATAGCAAATTTTTTATTACTAAAACTACAATCAGTACAATTGTAGTTGGTAAATTTTCAACTAGTAAAACAGTAAGACTACAAACTGTATAATTGTAGTAGGCAAATTTTCAACTAGTAAAGCTGTATAAAACTACAATCAGTAAAATTGTATTTGGTAAATTTTCAACTAGTAAATTGGTAAAACTACAATAAGTGAAATGATGAAAACTATCCTTGGTAGAAAATATCATTGTTGGAAACTACATTCAGAATGTAGTAAAATTAATAAAAAATAAATTAATGAAAACTACCAATTGACTAAAAGTATCATTAAATGAAAACTACGATTCACAGCAAACGTAAATTATAGAAACTACCACTGATATAAATTACAATTAGTGGAAACAACAAATAATGGAAAATATTGTAAGTAGAAAGTACAAAGTATTATTAGTAGAAACTTACAGTGATGAAGATGACCAGTAGTCAAAACTACAATTGATTAAGTTTAATCAGAGTCGAAACTACAGTTAACGAAACTGCTATTTGTAAACATTACAATTGGCATTGATTACGGTTGTTTGAAACTTTAAAAGATATTAACTACCATTGGTTAAAAGCTACTATGGGTGTTAACTACGCTCAGTCGAAACTACTATTGGTCTTAGCATTTATGAGTCAAAATTAGTCAATAGTTATTTACTACTATTTTCTGAAACTACAATTGGTGTTCTGAACAATTGGTATTAAGTATTTAGTATTATTTGCCAAAAGTACAATTGGTATTAACGATAATTGACCAAAAGTACAGTTGGTATTAACGATCATTGACCAAAAACTATAATCGTTATTGACGACAATTAGTGAAACTACAATTGGTATTCACGATCATTGACTGAAATTACAATTGGTATTGACGATCGCTGTTCGAAACTACAATTGATATTAACGATCTTTGACTAAAACAACAATTGGTATTAAGAATTCTTTACGAAAACTACAATTGGTATTAAGTATTATTTACGAAAACTACAATTGGCATTAACGACCATTGAACAAAACTGCAATTGGTATTCACGATCATTGACTTAAACTACCAATGGTATTGACGAGCATTGGTCGAAACTACAATTGGTATTCACTATCATTGACTAAAATTACAATTGGTATTGACGATCGCTGTTCGAAACTACAATTGATATTAACGATCTTTGACTAAAACTACAATTGGTATCAAGTATTACTTACAAAAACTACAATTGGTATTAAGTATTATTTACGAAAACTACAATTGGCATTAACGACCATTGAACAAAACTGCAATTGGTATTCACGATCATTGACTTAAACTACCAATGGTATTGACGAGCATTGGTCGAAACTACAATTGGTATTCACTAACATTGACTAAAATTAAAATTGGTATTGACGATCGCTGTTCGAAACTACAATTGATATTAACGATCTTTGACTAAAACTACAATTGGTATTAAGTATTATTTACGAAAACTACAATTGGTATTAAGTATTATTTACGAAAATTATTCACGATCATTGACTTAAACTACAATTGGTATTGGCGAGCGTTGGTCGAAACTACAATTGATATTGACGATAATTGGCCGAAACTACAACTGATATTAACTAAAATTAGTGAAACTACTTAATCCGAAATTTTCTACGTCTAAAAAATTAGTTAAAATTACAAAAAAAAAAATACAAGCAAATCAGTTTTTGATTGAAACTACAAATTTAACGCTCGCAAATAAAAAAAAACTGGTTTTTCTTCTCACATTCCACAAAGTTTTGTCGTTTTAACATTAAACTCGAGTACAAATTCATCTTTTTCCTCTCATTTCCGGAGAAGTAAGTGAATTTTGTTTTTTTTTTGTTGTTCGTTTTTTTTTTTTTTTTTTGCTCCAAACGAAATGGAAAAGAAAGTCTCTCACTCTCTTTTCTTTCAACCCCACAGGAAGTTGATCTTGATTGGATAATTTCAATGTGTTCTTTTTACAGCTCGGCACTTTCGTGACTCGAGTAAAGCCCGGGTTTAATCTTAGAGAGCAAACTATGTCAACAATGGAATCGGATTAGCGAGTTGGCGTGCCGTATCGCGGTGGTATCGAATCCCCACCATTTCTCTAACCACCCTAACCATCTTTGTATATAGAGAGAGAGAGAGAGAGAGAGAGAGAGAAAGAGAGAACCTGCTATTTCTCTGGCAGACGAACATGGTTATAAAGGGGCAAAAGGGGGGGGGGGGAAGAGAGTAGAAGAAGGGTGCTGGGGGCAGAATCATGCAGGTGGCAAAAAGGGGCTGCAACAGGTCACGTTCACCCTTTCCCCCTCCCCCTTTCTCCTCCTACTCTTCCTTCTCCCCAGGGGGTGAAAAAGAGAGAGAGAGAGAAAGTGTGATTTCACGTTCTGCCTTCCACCCCAATTCACTCCCCCCTCAAAAAAAAGGAAAAAAAATTGTCAGCTCGTAACCTACTTATTATTATCCTTTATCATAATAAGGAGACTGGCAGTTTGGTCTTTGGTTTATTTTCTTTTTTTTTTACTTCAAAATTTTGACCCAAGTATATTTCTAAATTTTTGAACGTTCAAATTCGAACGAAAAAAAATTAGATTAAAACAAACTAATTCTAAACTAAATATATATTTTTTTTTAAATAAATTATTTTCATAAAAAATAATTGAAAATTTGGAAAAATAATAATTAAATCAAAATGATAAAAATGCGTTTAAAAAAGTTACAGCAAAAAATATTCTCTTATAATAAAAAATTCATTGAATTTGAATAAATCTTAATTGCGTCGGTGAAGTTCGCAACGTTTATGATCAACGATTGAAAGAAGAAAAATTATTTTCTACAAAAAAAAAAAATAAAAATTTTTGTTTACAAATATTTTTTTTTGTAAATCATTATTAAAAATATTAAACGCACTATTTTCTGTCCAAAAATTTATAAAAATTTACTTAAAAATATATTTTTCTTCAGAAATCGTTGACAATAAACGTTGTGAACTTCACCAACGTTCTTAATTTCTATGTGGTTTTATTTAATGATTTTTATTTTTTTTTGTTTTCAAAAATTTTCCAAAAGAATTCAAATATTTAAAAAAAATGTTAATAAAATTCAAAATAATTAAAATTAAACAATATTTATACCAATTTTTAATAGTAAAATGCTAAGAAATTATTTGAATAGAAAAAAGTAATTGCAAAAATGTATAATTATTCTTACAAATTGTATTCAAGTTTGTCAAAGGAATTCAAAACTATAAATTGATTGTTCAAATTCTTTGTGAGAATTCAAGTTTAAAAAAACAATTAATTATTGAATAATTTATTTCCTTTTGCATTCAAATAATTTCTTAGAATTTTCTACTAAAAATTGATTTGAAAATGCTTCTGTTAAAATTTGTAAATTGTGTTTAAAAATTAAAAAAAAAAATTTGTTAAAATTTTAAATATCTTTGCCAAAATCAAATTATTCGAAATTCAATCGAATTCCACGAAAAATGTAAGTAATTTCTTGAATAATTGAACGTTCTTTAAAATTGAATTCTCACAAAGAATTTTAATAACCAATTTTTTAAATGAATTTTTCGCTTAAAAACAAACATTTAATTATTTTAATAAATAACAAAATTCGTTGAAGAATTTTAATCACTTTTCATATATAATCTAAATCGAATTATAGAAAAAAATTATTCTTTCAAAATTGTAATAAAATTCGTCAAATGAATTCAAAATTATAAATTGATTGTTAACATTCTTTGTGAGAAGTCAATTTTAAAAAAAACATTCAATTATTCAATCAATTATTTACTTTTGAATTCAAATAATTTCTTAGTATTTTCTATTAAAAATTGACATAAATATTGTTTAATTTCAATTATTTTTCTCCTTTGCATAGTAATTTTCAAAAACACTTAAAAATTTCGTTCATTTCAACGTTCGAAACTTTAGCTACATCAAGTTTGAAAAAAAACTTCGAAACTATCAAAAAAAATTCTAATTTTCATAGCTGGAATTTTAATTTGCGAAAAAAAATGTAAAATTTAAGACAATATTTAGCAAAATAATGGAAAACTTTTTTCAAGAAAACAAAAAACTCTAGACAAAATTATACAATCGCGTAGCAAGCAAATGTGATTCTAAAAATTCACTTTCAAAGTTTGAACAAAAAATAACATTTATATTTGGAAAATTTTTGTCAAGAAGGAAAAATAAATTAATATTTGGAAAAATTTTTGGCAAGAAGAAAAAATAAATTAATATTTGGAAAATTTTTGTCAAGAAGGAAAAATAAATTAATATTTGGAAAAAATTTTTGACGAGAAGAAAAAATAAATTAATATTTGGAAAATTTTTGTCAAGAAGGAAAAATAAATTAATATTTGGAAAAAATTTTTGGCGAGAAGAAAAAATAAATTAATATTTGAAAAATTTTTAACAAGAAGAAAAAATAAATTAATATTTGGAAAATTTTTGTCAAGAAGGAAAAATAAATTAATATTTGGAAAATTTTTGTCAAGAAGGAGAAATAACATTTATATTTGGAAAATTTTTGTCAAGAAGGAAAAATAAATTAATATTCCGAAAAAAATTTTTGTCAAGAAGAAAAAATAAATTAATATTTGAAAAATTTTTAACAAGAAGAAAAAATAAATTAATATTTGGAAAAGTTTTGTCAAGAAGGAAAAATAAATTAATATTTGGAAAAAATTTTTGGCGAGAAGAAAAAATAAATTAATATTTGAAAAATTTTTAACAAGAAGAAAAAATAAATTAATATTTGGAAAATTTTTGTCAAGAAAGAAAAATAAACAAATATTTGACAAAAATTTGTCAAAAAGAAAAAATAACATTAATATTTGGGAAATTTTTGTCAAGAAGAAAAAATAAATTAATATTTGGAAAAATTTTTCCAAAAAGAAAAAGTAACATTAATATTTGAAAAATGTTTGTCAAGAAGGAAAAATAAATGAACAAAAGAAATGATAAATACAAATTTCACACAGTGTGAATACGATTCATTGCACGTTTTATGCAGCAAAATCATTGATAATAATTAGCATTAATGGGGGCAATTCACGAGAAATCGATTACAGAAAATTGCGATGTTACTTGTGCACATACACGCAATAATGTTGAGAATAATAAAGCACAGTTAAATCGAGAAATGAACTTCATTTCACTGAAACGCTTACAATATTTTATATACATCTATATGTATATATGTGCACGTAAAACAAAGATCGAGAATGTATTATTAAAACTCAACCTACTTTTTTTTAATGTCAAAAAAAAAGAAAAAAAGGAAGAATATTTTATACATAAGATAGAAAATGTAACTATTCAAAAATTTATCGTTTTTGCAGATTTTTTCTTCTCTTTTTTTAAATGTTTATCAATTTTTAAGTTGCCACTCAAAATTTTTCAATATTCACGAAAAGTATTTTTGGAAGTTCGGATGAAAATCGATTTCATCAATTAAAAATTAGTGGATCAAATTTCGAATTTGGAAAAATATTTTTTTCTCTTGAAATAAAATACAATAACTACAATTTTACTGAAATTCAAACCTTTGGTCAATTTTCCAAATAAAATAAATTCTAAGTAAAATTATTTTACTCTCTAAATTTGAATTAGCAAAAATCTTCACTAATTTGAATTAGTGACTGATTTTTTGCCTTTGAATTCGTAAATTTTACTAATAAATAGTTATTTCTACTAATTTTTTAGTAAAATTTACTAATTCAAAAGCATTATGTCAGTCACTGATTTAAATTAGTAAAGATTTTTACTAATTCAAATTTAGAGAGTATTTACTAGAAAAAATTCCCATGCGGCTAATTTCTTACTTTTAAAAAAGAAATTAGCAATTTTAAAGATTTTCAATTTAAACTTTTGTCAAAAACAATGAAAAAAAATTGAATTTTTGAAAAGTTGCGAATAATTGCAAAAATTGAATTTTAGAAAAGTTGCGAATATTTCTTATTCTTATTTTCAATTATTTTTATTGGTCGCAGTATTTTCATAGTTTTTTACAATTATTTGTACTTTCAATTATTATAATTATTAAAATTAATTCTAAACTATAAGAAATAAAATTGTTATTATTATTATTTATTACGTCTCATCCAGAGTCTTTTAACTTTGACGTTCGATTAAAAAATAAAATTTTCTAATCTCATCAACAAAGATTAAAAAAAAAAAAAAAAATATCGAAATATAAACAAGTTTCGCTAATGTTTGAAGAGTTTAAAAGCTCCTTTCATCCCCAAAGAATTGAATGTATAAATAAATTGATCGTAAAAAGATTAAAAGATAGTTTATAAACTCGATTCAGAATTTAATTTAGAAAATATTCAACGGAAAATACTAATTTTTAACGAGCAAATAAAGTAAAGTGAATCGATCAGATTGTGGTTGTTGGAGGATAAAAATATGCTTATAGACCAAAGAGAAGAAGAAGAAGAGAGAGAGAGAGAGAGAGCCACGTTTGCTTAAGTATATCTAGTTCGAAGCAAAGTTGCCAAAACGAAAGTTTTACCTTTGATGGGAAATCTCGAGTATCTTGAAGAGGAGAAATAGAGGGTTGTGAGATAAACGTGTCGGGTTATAAAGAATGTTTGAGGAAAAAAAAAGAAAAAGAAAAAAAAAGAAAAAAAAGAAAAAAAAAGAAAAAAAATAAAAAAGAAAAAAAGAAAAAAAAGAAAAAAAGAAAAAGAGACAGAGAAAAAAAAGGGAGAGAAGAAAAAAATATGAAAGAACGAGATCAAGGAGACGAATAAGATGTGGGAGAAAGAGGATGAAAGAGAGAAAAGATGAAGGTGAGGAGATTCTCTTTTTCTCTTCTTTCCGGATAAAGCAGAGACGAAAAAAAAAACTGTTGAGCGTGAAAGAAGTTAGGCACTGTGGTTCTTGGAATTCTAATGAAAGTGCTTTTACTGTCGCCTGTTGCTTTCCTTAACATATAAAAATGTCTTACGGAAAATCATCTCCTCTCGATTTACTCTAAGGATGCACGCTCCATATTTTCTAAAGTGGCTTTATCAAACGATTTAACATACACGAGGTAGAAAAAAAAATATGGAAAAAAAATCTCGTATCTTTTTTTTCCATCATCTTCAAAGATTTTTTTTTTTTTTGAATTTAAAAATTCTAATAAAGTATTAATAAATCTATTTAGAAAAATAGTTCAGAAAAGTTTCCATAAAATATAAAAAATGACAAAAATTAGATTCACAATTATTTTTTTAATTTAATTTTTTTCTCAACTTTTTTCTCATTCTGAAAATAATTCAAATAATTCACATATTTTCCAAATTTTTAGTCACTTTGTAAATTTAGATTAATAAAAAATTGTTTACTAATCTCATCCTAAAAATAATTTTAAATTTCAATTCCAAAATTTGACTGAAATTAAAATATTTTCCAAATTTTTAGTCACTTTGTAAATTTAAATTAATAAAAAATTGTTTACTAATCTCATCCTAAAAATAATTTTAAATTTCAATTCCAAAATTTGACTGAAATTAAAATATTTTCCAAATTTTTAGTCACTTTGTAAATTTAAATTAATAAAAAATTGTTTGCTAAGCTGATCCTAAAAATAATTTTAAATTTCAATTCCAAAATTTGACTAAAATTCAAATATTTTCCAAATTTTTAGTCACTCTGTAAATTTAAATTAATAAAAAATTGTTTACTAATCTCATCCTAAAAATAATTTTAAATTTCAATTCCAAAATTTGACTAAAATTCAAATATTTTTTATATTTTTAATTACTCTGTAAATTTGATTTAATAAAAAATTGTTTAATAATTAAAAATAGTGACTGACTTTTTTCTTTCGAATTAGTAAAGATTACTAAAAAATTAGTAGAAATAACTATTTATTACTAAAATTTACTAATTTAAAAGCAAAAAGTTAATAACTAAATCAAATTATTAAAAAATTGGACAAAATCAAATTTTGAGAACGCAATTTTATTTAAAAAATAATTGTTAAAAGTCAAATAAGAAAATTCTTTAAAAAAAAAATTCACTTCTATAAAATTTGCCAAAATTGACAATTGTTCAAGTTTTAAATTAGTTTAAGTTTTAACATTCAAATTATTTACTAAAAGTTTAACGAAAATTTATATTTTTAAATCAATTCTTATTATAAGATTTTTCTGACAATTTAATTATTCAAATAAAAAACGTGAATAATTGTCAGAAAATTTCTGATTGAAAATTTCTAAAATTGAATTTGAATAATGAGTTTTATCAAAAATTTTGAAAATAACTGAATTCTTTCGTGAAATATCATGAAAATTGTGTTTTGAAAATGATTAAATTCATGAAAAAAATTTTAATTTTCGTAATAATTAAATTGTTTCGAGGAAATTTTAGAAAAGAAATAAATTTATTTAAGAATTGAATTCTTTTGAGAAATTTAATAAAAATTGTATTAAAAATAATTAATAATTGAATTCATCACAAAATATAGAAATTTTGTTAAAATAAGTCAAAATAATTGATTTCTTTTGGAAAATTTAGTTAAACATTTTATGAATAATTAAATTGTTTCGAGAAAAATTGCGAAAAAGAATAAATTTTTTTTAGAATTGTAATCTTTTGAAAAATTTCATGAAAATTGTATTAAAAATAATTAAAATCATAAAAAAATATAAAATTTATTTTAAATTAATCAAAAATTCAAAATAATTGAGTTCTTTTAGAAAATGTAGTAAAAAAATTTTTGAATAATTTAATTGTTTCAAGAAAATTTTCAAAAAGAAATAAATACTTTTAAAGAATTTTATTAAAATTTTTTAAAAATAATTAAATTCATCCATGAAATTTAATGGAAATTATATTAAAAATTATTGAATTTTTGAAATGCATTTTCTATTAATGGAAATAGTTCAATTCATTTGCGAGGAATTCAATAAAAATTTCCCTTGAAATTATTTCGAATTCTTATCAAAATTTTAAAAAATAAATGATTTATTTCGAAAAGTTTCATTTTTATTAAAATATTAAAAAGTTTAGAGTAAATTGATTTCTTTCGAAAAATTTTATGAAAATTGTAGTAAAATTTTTAAATAATTGAATTGCTGTGAAAGTTTTACCATTTTTAAAAATAATTTAATTTTTGCAACCAATTTTGTATTAAGAGAAATAATTAAATTCTTCCAAAAAAATTCAATAAAACTTGCCTTTAAAAAAATTGAATTCTTATCAAAATTTTGAAAAATAATTGATTTATAAATTATATTTCGAAAAGATTCATTAAAATATTTTAAGTAAATTTATTTCATTCGAAAAACTTAAAAAAATTCTAATAAAATGTTTTAATAACTGAATTTGGAAATTGATTTTATTCGAAAAATTTTATGAAAATTCAAATAAAATGTTTTAATAACTGAATTTGGAAATTCATTTCATTTGAAAAACTTTATGAAAATTCTAATAAAATGTTTTAATAATTAAATTGCTATGAAAATTTTATTGTAAAAATAAATAAATGTTTGCGAACAAGAATTTAGTCTATCAAAAAAATATTAATCTCCATTAATAATAATTCTGATAATTTTTATCTATAAATATAAATTTTACCAATTCTTTATGAATATTATATTAATAATTACTATATGAATTTTTTTTTAATTAACATATTTATATTCGTTAAAAAAATAATTTCGTAACTACAGCTGCAAATAATTTAAAAATACATTACCTAAAAAATAAAATTAAACCTGAAAAAAACTATCAATAATTAAAATTTAATGACAATTAAAAGTACAAATAACTAAAACTTATAGATATTGGTGAAGAATATAAAAAAAAAATGTCATGGAATCGTAAAAGAGGAAGAATGAAGAGAATGCCTTGTGGATCGTGTGACCCTGGAAAGAAATGAACATGTCTGTAATTGAAGCTTCAGAGAGTTGGAGCAAATAAAAAAAATTGAGGAAATAAATAAAAAAAAAAAGTGGAAAAAAAGAAAAAAAAACAAAAAGAGAGTTGAAAAATAGAGAACGATAAGAGGAGTTTCAGAGAAAACTCGAGAGCATGTCCTGGAAATAGGAAAAACGTAAAGAGGAAAAATTGAAGGAGAAAAATGAAACGATATAATAAACGACTGGGACGCGGTTTCGATATTAATTAATGCCCATTGCAACAAATGAATTATTTTCTCTATTTTTCATTCGTTTACGAACAAAAGTCTGCAATTATAATATAATAATTATAATTAATATTAATTATCTCTAATATTAGGAATATTATTTATTTTTATCTATAATATTAGTGATATTATTAATTTTTATCTATAATATTAGTGATATTATTAATTTTTATCTATAATATTAGTGATGTTATTAATTTTTATCTATAATATTAGTGATATTATTAATTTTTATCTGCAACATTAGTAATATTATTTTTTTTATCTAAAAAAATATTAATTATTAATTATGTAGATTAATGTGCGTATTATATTCTGTTTGTAAATTTAAAACAAAATCTTGAATAAAATTTAAGAAAAATATTTAAAAAATATTTTTGAAAATAATAAAATATGGAAAAAAAATTGAAAATAATTTTCATTGAATAAAATAAAATTGAATCAAATTATTATAGTAGAATTTATTTATAACCAACTGGGTTTATAAGAAAAAAAATTCGTTGTATAAAAATTGTTAACTTGAAAAAAAAAATATAAAAATATTCAAAAATAAAATATTTGAAAAAGAAAATGATTTGCCAAATTGTAAAAAGAAAAAAAATTTCCATCTTCAGCCGTTTTTCCGGCAAATGAATAAAAAGTGTGTCTTTCTTTATCCCTTTTTTTTTGGACAATTTATTTGCTCCCGTGATTTTTCAAGGCGCTTTTTCGTTTCACAATTTCACATATCAGTGTCGTCTTTATTCAATTTTACTTTCTGCAAATCATTCGCTGGCAGAAGCCAGTTACATTACCACTCTTAAACGGCTTTTCGTTCACAGTCTCATCGTTTTGAGCTCTTTTTTTTCTCTCCTCTCTTCTCTAATATTTTTCGAGTCCCCTCTCTATATACATACACATATAACATCCCTTTTCGACCTTTTCAACATTTTCAATCTCATCGAGAGTCTTAGGAAATCCTTTTTACTCTTAATTTTCCATTCAAGCTAAAATGATTTCAAAAAAATTTTTTCTCATTTCATCATTTTTCCCTCTTTTTTTTTTAATTTGAAAGCAGATCAAAATATTTTTCACTCCTTTTAACTCTTTTCTTTTGATGGTTATTTTTATTTTAGTTTGTATTTTGTAATTATTACTTTCTACTATTTTAATTTTTTAATTTTCTTTCAGACTGTACTTTCTACTTTTTTTGAAAAATAAGTATGTATTTTTGAAATTGTAAAACAAATTTTTCTTTTTGATAAATCAATTTTCATTGATAAACGGTAAACTTTTTATTATTATTCTAAATTCGAAATAAATAAATAAATAAACTAGCAAAAACTCGAGCGCTAAATATACTTTTTTAAATAAAATTATCAATTTCATTAATAATAAAAAACTAGAATTTAAAAATTAAAAAACAAATTTAAAGCTATGAAAAAATGTGATTTATAGAATTTAAAAGTTTTTAATTCGAATTTTTATTTATAAAAATAAAATACGATTTGGAATATCGATTGTTAGTATTATAGCAATTAGTATTTATAATAAATTAAATTTTTCGAATTCATAAGAAAATTCTGAATTTTTGTGTCTTTTTTACTTTGAAATAACCACAAATTCTAATACAAAACCTTCACATTTTTCTATTTGTAACAGTAATTTTTTTTTAAATATGTATTTTTATCAAAATCACAATTAACTTTGTAAATAATAAAAATTTTTTCACAAAATTTAATTATTTAAATACTTTTTCTGCTTTCCATGATTTGCAAATTTCAAAATCTAGCTGATTTTTGTAATAAATTTCCTAAAAAAAATTTAATTTTTAAATAAAATTGCACTCTCAAACATTTACAAATTATTTTCATAAATAATAAAAATTGCACAGAAAATCCATTATTAACGAAAAAATTTTTTTTATATAAATTTCTTTTCAATAATTCAATTAATTTTATAAAAAATAAATTTTTGTTATAAATTCAATTATTGCCGTAAATAAAAAATTTGTTTCTGGAATTCAATTATTTTCATAAATAATAAACTTAATCATAGAATTTCAATTCATTTTACTAAATTTTTAGTCCAAGTCCTCGAAAAATATAATTGTTCTTAAAGAATTTGATTAAAATTCGACAAATTTAATTATTTACAAATTTGTTGACGAAATTCTTTATAAAAATTAAAATTTACAAAACTTTCAATTATTTAATAAATTATTCACAATTTTATTTGAATAGTTTATTTATATTGAATAGTTTTAAAAAAAGGTTTTAAATTAAAATGTTTAAAAATTTGAATTTTCTATTTTTAACATTCAATTTTGAAAAATTAATTTTTCTTTTTAAGTTTTAATTTATTTTTACCAAAAAATTTGATTAAAATTCGACAAATACAATTATTTACAAATTTGTTGACAAAATTCTTTATAAGAATTAAATTTAAAGAAAACATTCAATTATTTTATAATAAATTCACTATTTTATTAAAATAATTGAAAAATTTACAAATGGAAAAAAATTTGAAAAGGTTTCAAATTAAAATGTTTAAAAATTTGAATTTTGTATTTTTAATATTCAATTTTGAAGCATTAATTTTTTCTAAAGTTTTAATTAATTTAATTTAATTAATTAATTTAATTTTAATTACTTTTTTAATAATTAGAAAGTGAAAAAATGGAAATTTTTGTAAATGTGGAGATTTTTTTAAATTCTCAGGAATTTTCAATTAAAACTTTGCAAATGACAAATAGAATATTTATAATTATTTTATATTTTCGGTAAAGAAATTTTTTTTAATCGTTTCACTTATCTATATTAGTAAATTTTTCTAAATAATTAGTGAAATTTTCTTCCTAAATTTATTTTTTTTTTTAATTTCCCAAATTTGTCTTACAGTGTATTTCAAATTGAATGATAAATAATTCTGTATTTGGAAATTCTCAAAGATCTTTTTCGAAAATTATTCAAAATAATTGATTTCAAAAAGAATTTTGATTAAAAAAATTCTAGAAAATAATAATTGAATTGAAATGATGAAAATAATTTTTCAGAAGTTACGGTAACAAAATTCTTAATAGAAAATAATGATAATACTTTTGTAAGTTCTTTAATTTCAAGAAGGGTTTAAATTTGAAATTGTTGAAAAACTTAATTCCCGTAGAAAAAATAATATTAATTTAATATATTCATTCAAAAAAAAAAAGTTAATGTTTTCGACTAATTATTATACGACTAAAGAAATTAATTTTTTAAAAATATTTCGTAAATAAATATAACAGAACATATTTTAGAGTAAAATTTTTTCCTTTATTTTCTGAAAATCTGAAAATTTCTTCCTTTACTTTCTGAAAATATAAAAATAATCTTTTTTATTTTCAATTAGAACTTTGCAAACGACAAATAGAATATTTATAAACATTTTTTTTTCTTTATTTTTATACTTTTAATTTTACTAAAACAAATAAATAAATAATTTATTCCTTAAATTTGTTTACTAGAGTCAATTATTTTTTTTACTCTTTTAATTTACTGGTTCTATGCTCAACATTTCTTTCTTTAAATGAAAATAAATTGAAAGAACGAATTTCAATGAATTGAAAAACTGCAAAAAATTGTTTCTATTTTATTTACTGCCTTTTATTTACACATAAACGAACTTAAAATAAAAAATAAAAACCCCCGGTTCTAAAATTGTTTTTCATTACAATAAAAAAAAAGAAACGTTTATCTTCCTATTTCGATTCTACAATTTATATAAACACCGCGAGAAAAAATAATCATTAAAGTCGATACAAATTTTTTTTCCTAACAGAAAGAGAAAAAAAAGTGTAGAAAGAAAAAAAGTTGAAAAAAGTAAAAGAAAATGAGAGGCATTTCTCGGATTTTATAAGCAACATAACAGTTTTAATATTATTCGAGATTACTGTTGTACATTGTATCGTATGGTACATTTAAAACACTAGTAGTTGTACTAGTTGGTAGTAGTCGATATACGCGCTATTTTATCTGTATTTAGTTAATGTGAAACCGATTTAAGTACTATCCATTTAAATCCTACCCACCAATACTGGAGGCCAGTCAAATTGTGCGCCTTCTTTTACGAGTCCATAAATCCCCTTATATACGTATTACTTTAATATCCTTTTATATGTATATATCTCTTATCATTGTTCCTTAATTCTTTTTTTAACACTTAAAAGAAGTTTCCATTCATTATATTGTTATATCGAGAGAGAGGTCGTATTTTATTTTTAACCTCTCTTTTTTAATTTACTATTACAAATTTTCTTTTTTCTTTCTTAAAGAATAGCCAATTATATTTCACACGATGAGAAAAAATTATTCACGACGATCGTTAATTTTTTTAGACATGGAAAAGAAAAGGAAATTACTGTTTCAATCAAGTTTGAAAATTGGTAAAATTTTATGGTAATTGAATATTTTATTTATTTCTTTCTATTTCGAATTTACTTTTGGTATTGAATTTATTTACTTTTGTATTTTCTTTTTTATTTTTATGTTAATTTCTCTCTTTATTTCAAATTTACTTTTGGTATTAAATTTATTTACTTTTGTATTTCCTTTTTTGTATTTGTGTTAATTTCTTTTTTATTTCAAACTTACTTTTGGTATTAATTATTTATTTTCCTATTTATTATAGGAATTATTTATTGGGTATTTTCCTTTTTATTTTTATGCTAATTTCTGTTTTATTTCAAATTTTCTTTTTTATTTTTATGTTAATTTTTTTTTTACTTCAAATTTTATTTTTTTATTTCAAATTCGATTTTTACTTCGACTAGTATTATTATTTTCGCTTTGAATAATTTTAACCAAAAGTCAAAGTGAAAATTAAAGTTAAAGTCAAAGTTGAAGTGAAAGTCAAAATTGACGTGAAAGTAAAAAATTGAAGTCAAAGTCAAAGTTGAAATGAAAGTCAAAATTGAAGTCAAAGTCAAAGTTGAAATGAAAGTCAAAATTGAAGTCAAAGTCAAAGTCAAATTACAAAATTAAATCTCAGTTTCAAAATTACTCTATCTTTCAATTTTCATTTCAATGAATAATTTATGAAAATATATTTTTTTAAATTTCGTCCATTTGAAAGTTAAAAAATTTTTTAACACATTTGTAACAATTAAAAATTACCACAAATATTTATAATTATAGTCACAGTGACAGTACGTAAAAATTATATTGAAAATTCCAAGAAAATTTTTTTTTTACTAAAAATCCATAATTGCTATAAATAATGACTGTTTCCAATCCAATCATATTCTTTATTAGCAATAATTGACGGCAATAATATTTTTTTAACCCTTTTTTCTTTTTTCTTTTAAATAAAAATTCAATTTCCCAACTATAATAATATAATACATATAATTTGAATTTTCCAATCGAATGCCCGAGTGTTTGAGAGCAAATATTGGAGAATTTGCGCTCTAGTCAAAAGGAAACGAAGAAATCTGTTTAAATTCTAGATTGAATTGTCGAGGTTTCTAATGCATATTGACATTTTACCCAATAATACCCACAAATTATGTATAAATACGTGTGTGTTAAATAACAAATGGAGATTTCTTCTCGTTTTTGTAAATTAAGTAGTCGCCTCTTTTATTTTAAAAAGAAAAGAAAGAAAGAGAGATTAATTTAATTAGAATGATAATCGACTATTGTAATTAAACAATTTGGTAAAAAATTACGAATATTTGTTAAATTACACTGAAAAAAAAATTTATTTAATTTAAATAATCGATTAATTGCCAATTATCAAATAGAAAACTTGAATAAAAATTTTTTTTTCTATTTTACTGTATTTTTATTTATATTTTATAATTTATTTAAATCAAATAAATTTGGACTAATAATTATTTGTACCAATAGTTTCAGTATTTTGCGCAAATACCATTTAAATTGATTTAAATCAAAATTATTTGATTCAAGTAAATATTTACTTGATGACAAAGTAATCGATTCTTTGAAGAAATAAATTTTTTTTTCAGTCCAACACTTTGAATTTTTAGATTTTTTTACAGTTTTTTTTTAATAACAAGTTTTTTGCTCCAAAATTAATTTTTAAAATGTAACAAAAAGGAGCTTTAGGACTGAAAAAGTATTTTAAAAAAATGAAAATAAATAGCTATCAAAATTTGACTCTACTATTTTCGTAATTTTAGAATTTAAATTACATTCAAGAATAGAATATTTTTTTTTAAATAAATATTTAAATACCTATTTATTTTTCCACGAGAGTTAAAATATTTTAAACGATTGCAATTTAAAGGCTTTTTGAAATTTTACCATTTCCAAAAATTAAAACTGTAATTCTTCCGCAATTGGATAATTTCCTTTTTTGAATTTTTTAAATAAAATTATTCAAAACTGTAACCAATTTATTTCAAAATAAAAGTTTAAATAGTATTTGTTTTAGCAATAATTGAAATTTACAAAAATTTTAATTAAAAAAGAATTTTTAATCTTTTGGAATTTAATTTTTTCGAAAAATTCACAGCATATAATGCTTTTAATATTCAATTACTCTCTAAAATTTTTAATCAATTCTCAATAGTAACTTCTACGACAATTCAATTTTTTCAATACTGAAATAAATAATTTATTAAACAACCGAATATTTCCAAAAATTAGAATTTTGAAAACAAAAAATTTAAATAATTGAAAGTTGGAAAATTTTAATACCGTTTTTAAGAATAATTAAGAGCCTAAAGTTCTGAACGTTCAAATGAACGAAATTTATTTATTTCTTCTAAAAATTTTTATTTTTATTGCAAATATTTTGCGTTACTATCTAAAAAATGAATTACTGAGTTTCTCAACGTAAAATTTCAGTTTTTTAAATTTGTTTATGATTAGTAATTTATTAAAATATCTTCAATAAAAAATAGTTTGTTCATTTGAACGTTCAAAAGTTGAGGATCATGAATAATTGCATATTTTCTTATTCTTCGAGAAGTTTAATTTGTATTTAAAAATAATTGAAATTAAAATTTCAAATTGTATGAAAAATCATTTTAGTCCTATAGCGATTTTTATTTGTTAGGAAAATAATTGATTTTTGCAACGAATTTTATTCAAATTTCGAAAAATAATTGAATTCTTAGGAAAAGTTTATAAAAAAAAACGAATTCTTGCAAAGAACATTAAGAATTTTTTTTTAATAATTGAAATTTTTGCGAAGAACTTTTTAAAAAGTCAGTTTAAATAATTGATGTTTATCCAAAAATTGTATGATAATTGTGCTTTAAATGCTAAACAGAATTCATGTAAAACTTTTATTATTGAAGAACATAATTCAATTGTTGTAAAGAATTGAACCAAAATTTTTTTTTTAATAACTAAATTCTCTAGAAAAATTGTTTATTAATAGAAAATCTGTTTAAATAATTAATGTTCATCGAAAAAATGTCTGATAATTGTGCTTCAAATACCAAACAGAATTCATGTAAAACTTTTATTATTGAATAATTCAATTGTTGTAAAGAATTGAACTACATTTTTTTTTAATAACTAAATTCTCTAGAAAAATTGTTTGTTAATACACCCAGAGAAATGGTTTATTTGTCTCAGAACCAACTAGACTTTTTATTTGTTTCAGATAAATTTTATTTACTTTGAATAAAATTTTATTTAACTCAAATATGTGTTTTATTTATGTGGAATAAAAATGTTATTTAAAATAAATCAAAATTTTATTTAAGTCAAATAAAATATATTTGGTTTAAATAATACTTTTCTCTGGGTGATAACAAATTTGTTTAAATAATTGATGTTTATCCAAAAATTGTATGATAATTGTGCTTCAAATCCCAAACAGAATTCATGTAAAACTTTTATTATTGAAGAACACAATTCAATTGTTGTCAAGAAGAATTGTTGAATCAAAAAAAAATTTTTTTAAATAACTAAATTCTTTAGAGAAATTTTTTATTAAAATAGAAGAAATTGAAAAAAATCGAATATTGAAAAAATATTGAATATATTGATAAAAACTAATAGTAATAGTGATAAGAATAAATTAGAGATTTTCGGCTGGAATATTGATAAGAATTAGAGACAATAAACCCAGAGAAATTGAATATTTGTCTCAGAACCAACTAGACTTTCTATTTGTTTCAAATAAATTTTATTTGGTTTAAATAAAATTTTATTTGCCACAAATAAATTTTATTTGGTTTAAATAAAATTTTATTTGCCACAAATAAATCTTCTATTTAAGTCGAATAAAAATTTTATTTAAAACAAATAAATCTTTTATTTAAGTCGAATAAAAATTTTATTTAAAACAAATAAATCTTTTATTCAAGTCGAATAAAAATTTTATTTAAAACAAATAAAAAGTCTAGTTGGTTCTGAGACAAATATACGTTTATTTAAGTCAAATAAAATATATTTGGTTTAAATAATATTTTTCTCTGGGTGTAACGACCAAATAAAGGCTAAAACCGAAAATAGAGACAAACTGGAGAAAAAAAAACCGTAAAAATCGAGGTCATAGGTCCCAAATAATACACACGACATGCAGATAATAAAAACACTTGCATACAGGAGGAGGAGGCATAAAATCTATATAATTCCCATTACAAGTGAAATACACGCTATCATATAAAGAGCTCTCTGTCGCTCTGAAGCTATTTACATGCAACTTTGTGCATTATTATCAATTTTATGGCGAGGTGAGCGTGCGATAACCACATATTAAAGTATTATCTGCGATTCTCTTAATTAAGCGTAATAATAGGTCAAAGGGCGGAGTCAGTTGCCTTGAGGGTATAATATGGCAAAGGTGGATTGCTTACGATGAAGCAGGGGGTGGGTGTTTTTGGATGGGGAAACTCGATTACTGTGACTTCCGTCGTTACTGGGTTTATAGTGCGTGCTCCTTGGCAAAAGACAGGGTAAGTGCTTGGCGTTTGGTTGTGGTACTCAGGTGCCTATTATTACCAGCAAGCACTACCTGAGCCGGTTGTAAAGCACAAGATGGATGAAGGGATTGGGCTTCGAGTGGAGTGATGCTTTAAATATCATTTTAGATAGCAACATTTCACCGTCAAATTGTTATTATCATTATTATTATTATCATCATCATCTGTATATTATATATGTAGATGTCAAAGTCGTTTATATTTATATGCAACAAGTCGTAATGAATAGAAATCAAAATACATTGCCCCTCTTTAATACACTTTCAATTTTTTTACTATTTTTAGTAGTAGTACTATTTTTAGTTTTTTTTATTTTAATATTTAAAAAAAACTAAATCTTTAAATAAAATAAGATTTTAGGCCAAAAATTTACCTACCATTTAAGTATCCATTTATTAAATGGATTTGCCAATTATTTAAACTAACAACTATTTTAGCTATTCATCATTTTAACTAACAAAACCAACAACAATTATTTAAATTAATAACAATAATAACTATCAATTATTTAACTAAACAACAATTGATACCGCCAATTGTTTCTATTAACAACAATTCGTAATGAAAATTGTTTCTACTAACAACAATTCTAACTATAACCTGTTTAAATAAACAAAAATTTAAAATATCAATTACATAAGTTAAAAACAATTGGAACTGACAATTAGTTAAACTAACAACAATTGCAATTGCCAATTGTTCAATATAACAACTATTTTTGCTATAAGTTATTTAGACTGACAACAATTGCAACTGACAAACATTTAAACCACCATCATTTATAAATATTAATTATTTGAATTAACAAATAACAACAATTTAAACTGATAATTATTTAAACTAACAACTGTTTTAGCTGACAATTATTTTAACCAACAATAATTGTAAGACTAACAACAATTGGAACTGAGGAATATTTTATTTAACAATTGGAACTGTCGATCATTTAAACTAACAACAATCAACTATCAATTATTTAAACTAACAACAATTGGAACTATTAATTATTTAAATAAACAACAATTGGAACTATTAATTATTTAAATAAACAACAATTGGAACTATTAATTATTTAAACTAGCAACAATTGGAACTGCCAATTTATTTAAATGAATATTAAGTGGATTTTTAACTAACAACAATTAAAACGGACAATTATTTAAATTAATAACATTAAGATCTATCAATTATGTAACTGAACAACAATTGGTACTGATAATTGTTTATACTAACAACAATTGTAACTATTACCTGTTTAAACTAACAAAAAATTAAAATATCAAATATTCAAGTTAAAAACAATTGGAACTGACAATTAGTTGAACTAACAACAATTGGAATTGTCAATTGTTCAAGATAACAACTACTTTAGCTATAAATTATTTAGATCGACAACAATTAGAACTGATAAATATTTAAATTAACGCCATTTACAAAAATATTAATTTTTTAAATTAACAACAATTGAAACTGATAATTGTTTAAACTAACAACTGTTTTAGCTGACAATTATTTTAACCAACAATAATTGTAAGAGACAATCGTTTAAACTAAAAATTGGAAATATCCACTCTTTTTATTAGGAAAAATTGAAATTATCAATTATTTTTATCAAGAACAATTGGAATTATCAATTATTAAAAATTTTAAACTAATAACATTTGGAATCGTCAATTGTTTTAAAGAATAACAATTGGAAATGACAAATATTTAAAGGAATATAAATTGTTTAAACTGACGATTAAAAATATCTGGTATATTTATTAACAACAATTGGAGCTATCAATTATTTAAACTAATTCGGAGTTGTCAATTATTTTAAAGAATAAACAATTGGGACTGACAATAATTTTAATTAATGACATTCTTGATTGTCAATTATTTTGTAGAATAACAATTAAAATTACCAATTATTTAAACTAATATTAATTGGATTTACCAATTATTTAAAAACTAATATTAATTGGATTTACCAATTATTTAAACTAATATTAATTGAATTTTTCAATTATTTAAACTAATATTAATTGAATTTACCAATTATTTAAACTAATATTAATTGAATTTACCAATTATTTAAACTAATATTAATTGGATTTACCAATTATTTAAACTAACAACAATTGGAACTGCGAATTATTTAAATTAATAACGTTAAGAACTGTCAAATATTTAACTGAAACTACAATTGGTACTCACAATTTTTTTTATTAACAACAGTTTGCGTAATAACCGGTTCAAACTTTAAACTTAAAGAAATTTAAACTCTCAATTATGTAAGTAGAAGAAATTAAAACTGTCAATTATTCTAACTTATAATAATTGTAAAATGTCAATTATTTAAACTAACATTTGGATTTGTCAAAATAACAACTATTTAAGTTATTAATAATTTAAATGAACAATAATTGTTAACTGTCAATTATTTAAATGAACAATAATTGTTAACTGGCAATTATTTAAATAAACAATATTTGTTAACTGTCAATCATTTAAACCAACAATAATTGTAAACTGTCAACTTTTAACTGTTTTCATAATTATCACTTTTGCCAATTGGTAGTTTTAATAGTTGGTAGTTTAATTGATTTAGTTTTAATTGTTAGTAATTTTATGGATTTAATTGTAATAGTTGGTATTGTTTAATTGATTTAGTTTCAGTTGTCACTGGTTTTACTTATTTAATTTTAATAGTTGGTAGTTTAGTTGATTTACTTTCAACAGTTGCTTATTTAAATCATTTAGTTTCAATAGTTGTTCATTTAATTCAGTTAGTTAATAGTTAGTTCAGTTTCATTAATATAGTTTCAGTAGTTGGTAGTTTATTTTATTTAATTTCAAAAGCTGGTAGTTTTATTCGTATAATTTTTATATTTGGTGATTTTATTCATTTTAGTTTCAATAGTTAGTGGTTTATATTATTTAATTTTAAGAGTTGGAAGTTTTATTCATATCATTTTAATATTTGGTGCGGTTTTATTTATTTTACTGTCAATAGTTGGCAATTTTAATTGTTGGCTGTTTAAATAATTATCACTTTCGTAACTTAGTAGTTTTAATAGTAGGTTGTTTTTATTGCTTTAGTTTTAATTGTTAGTAATTTTATTGATTTTACTTTAACAGTTGGTAGTTTTACTTATTTAATTTTCATAGTTGGTTTTTTTCTTAATTTAGTTCCAATAGTTGGTTGTTTAAATCATTTTGTTTCAATAGTTGTTTGTTCAAATCAGTTAGTTTAAATAGTTGGCAGTTTCATTAAAATAGTTTCAATAGTTGGTAATTTATTTTACTTATTTTTAATAGTTGGTAGTTTTTTTTTATATAATTTTAATATTTGGTGGTTTTATTCATACCAGTTTCAATAGTTGGCAATTTTAATTGTTGCCTGTTTTAATGATTATCATTTTTGAAAATTGGTAGTTTTAATAATAGTTGGTCGTTTTATCTATATAATTTTAATATTTGGTTTTATTCATTTTAGTTTTAGTAGTTGGTAGTTTAATTGATTTAGTTTTAATAGTTGGTTATTTAAATCATTTAGTTTTAATAGTTGTTTATTTAAATCATTTAGTTTCAATAGTTGTTTGTTCAATTTACTTAGTTTAAATATTTGGCAGTTTATTTTATTTAATTTTAATAGTTGGTAGTTTTATTTATATAATTTTCATATTTAGTGGTTTTATTCATTTTAGTTTTAATAGTTGGTAGTTTTATTCATTTTAGTTTTAATAGTTAATAGTTTTATTCATATAATTTTAATATTTGGTGGTTTTATTCATTTTAGTTTTAATAGTTGGTAGTTTTATTCATGTAATTTTAATATTTGGTGGTTTTATTCATTTAAGTTTCAATAGATGGCAATTTCAATTGTTGCCTGTTTTAATAATTACTTTTAGTAATTGGTTGCTTTAATAGTTGGTAGTAAATTGAATGACTATTTCAGTAATTTAAAATTTCTACTAGTAGGTAGTTTCTAGTTGTCTATAATTGCAATTGTAATAATAACAAATTAGGATAAATTTTTTTTTTACAATAATAACAAGAATATAAATAATGAAAATTTGATGAAAAGTATGAGGATGGGAATTTTGTCATTAATTAATAAATTGTCGGTAGTTTTTGTAGGGAAGGAGAATAATAAAATAAATGTAATGAAAATTAGGAGGAAAGAGTGAGTGTTGGACATACAAGGTTTGTTATAGCGGCAATTATATTGTATGATGATAATATTTGACACAGCTGGTGAGCTTATATGAACGAATGTAACATTCTAAAGCACACGGTTTAACGTGCAACTGTTAATTATAACCTCGACGTATGTTGAACGTACAATATCGTCGTCCAGGATGTCTCTCTCTATCTCTCCTATTTGGTTGCACATGTGTATGTTATATACGTTCCATATGTGTGTACATATATATATATTCTAGTACGAGTATGACTCGGCTTGAACGATAGGCGATGCCGAACAAACGACCCTGACGTTTCGAGCCTCGAAGAGTATAACTGGAATATTGGAGAGGGTGAGAAATAGTTCATCAATAACCGAAGCGCTCCTCAGTGAGCGTTCAGCATCCAGTAGCAAATCACCCTTCTATCCCATACTGTATATGTCATATAAAACCAATGAGACACTCTGCAACTACTATATCTCTGTTTCTTTGTCCATCTTTCTCTCTCTCTCTCTGAAAAATTTCTACCATAACTACTATATGGGTGAATTTTCTGAAAGCGACACTTTTAAATTTCAGTTTTTCAATTAATTTTTTTCTTCAATTATATGGTTTTCTAAACTATTAAAACTACTTAATTTCATACCCAAGAGTAAGATTTTTAGGTTGCGCAAAATTTATTCTTAAAAATATTAAAGTTTTTTTCATTTGAAAAATATTATTGTTGCTCTATTAAATTAATTTTATTTAATTGGCGAGCTTTTCTATTAAAAATTCACGCCAATATCGCGATCACGGAATCGAAAATAAAATTACACTGCTTAAAAATTAATAATTTGTCTATTTTAATACCAAATATATTCAATTAGATGAAAATATAAATGTATTTAAAGTATTTGATTTAATGGTAATTTGGGTTAATTTTTTCAAAGCAATGCAGGTAAATACTAAAAACAAAAGAAAAACAAGCATATTTCAAGGAAAAGGCTTCGGAGATGAAAAGCTTCGCGGAGATGAAAAATAAGTTTTCTTTCATATTTTTAAACATTAGTGCGCAATTAAAATATGTTTTTTAGTAAAACACAAATCTCACACCCTCATTTTATATTACCATCGAAATATTCTGTTAAATTTACTTCTACATTCAGTTATTTATTAAAAAAGGAAGGCTTCGGAGATGAAATTAATTTTTACTCGGAGAAAAATGTAAATTTCGATTATTTATAACAGCAATAATTTTTCTCCTTTTTATGGATAAAATATAGAAAAATCAGTCAGATTCTCAGCTTTATTTTAATGTGCATTAAAATTTTGTTTAAGATATTTTTAAAGTATAAAATATGTCAGTAATCATTGTAAAGTAATTTTAACCTAAAACTGAAGACAAAGTTTAAACATTTTTATCAAAAATAAAAGTGAGGTCTACAAATTTTTAAAATGCACATAATGATAGAAAAAACATTGTACTTTCTGACAATATTTTAAAAAAATTTCTGAGAATTTGAAAAAAACCATGAAAATTTAATTTTATTGTAGAAGTCCTATTGGAGACATGTTGAAAAGGCTTCGGAGATGAAAGTAATTTAGTTATTACGTAAATTAAGTTGAATAAAATTATTTAATTTTCTTTTAAAAATGATAAATAAGGGCTAAATTTTCACTATGGAAATTGATAATAATTATTAAAGAGTAGATTTTGTAAAATTAATCGAGACATAAAAAATGTCACATTCAGAAAATTCACCCAGATATCGCCACATCGTTTCTCTAACCAATTATTTATTAACTCTTTTTCCCTCAACCGACGAGTGTGTATTCTCGATAATATTTTTTTTTTTGATGAGCCCTCAAATTTTAAACGTTCAAATGAACGAAATATTTTTTATTGAAGTTATTTTTAAAAATTTCTAATAATAAAAAAATTTAAAAACTGAAATTTTACGTTTAGAAACTCAGCAATTTATTTTTTTTTAGAGTGACACAAAATAATTGCAATAAAAATTTTAATTTTAGAAGAAATAAATAAATTTTGTTCATTTTGAATGTTCAGAACTTTAGGATCTTCTTTGATGATCCTCAAATTTTGAACGTTCAAATGAACGAAATATTTTTTATTGACGTTATTTTTAAAAATTCCTAATCATAAAAAAATTTAAAAACTGAAATTTTACCTTTAGAAACACAGTAATTAATTTTTTTTTTGGAGTGACACAAAATAATTGCAATAAAAATTTTAATTTTAGAAGAAATAAATAAATTTCGTTCATTTTGAACGTTTAGATCTTTAGAACGTTTAGAACGTTTAGATGAACGTTATCTTTGATGATCCTCAAATTTTGAACGTTCAAGTGAACGAAATATTTTTTCTTCAAGTTATTTTTAAAAATTCCTAATCATAAAAAAATTTAAAAACTGAAATTTTACCTTTAAAAACACAGTAATTAATTTTTTGTTTGGAGTGACACAAAATAATTGCAATAGGAATTTAATTTTTAGAAGAAATAAATAAATTTTGTTCATTTGAACGTTTAGAACATTAGGTTCTTTTCCTTTGGTCGACTCTGCGCTAAAAGCAACTCGACTAGAATATTCTGAACGAAATGTTTTGACGATGGATTTCAAAACTATCATTGAATAGAATTATTATTCAAATAATTAAAATTACCATTGTTAAACAGAGCAAGTAACGATTATGGAAACTACCATCGATTGATTCTGATAAATAGAAATTCTACCGAATATAAATTTCATTTTACACAAGTTCCATTAAATATCGAAATGCCTGGGGAATGAAAAATTTGATTCGATAAAAAATAACAAAAAAAAATATATATTTCATTAAATAAAATTTGTCTTCATAGAAACCGTATTATAACGGAAAAATGAAACAATAACGATTTAATTGAACGAATATTATTTTTCACTCGAAACAATTTTTTTTTTTTATTAAATTTTTCCATTAATGTTTTAAATCTTCATTGTTTGATATAATTTTTTTTTATATTTACTATATAAAATAAAAATATACATGCATTACGTTATTTTCCAAAATACCTCTATTTCGTATTTCGAGATTTATTTTTCAGATTATTTTCGAGTTATTATATTTGAATTGTCAAATATAATGACTCGCTTTCGTTAATTTTTACTACACTTTTGTGATTATTTTTGCCATACTTTTGAGATTATTTTTGACAATACTTTTGAGAATATTTTTGACAATAGTTATGAGATTAGTTTTGCCAACAATTTTGAGATTATTCCTGACAATAGTTTTGAGATTATTTTTTATCGTTTTGTAAAATTTCTTTTATTATTATTATTATTATTTTAGGTCATAAACGATAAATCGCTGACAAAACACATATTATATCGAGAATAGTTTGATTTCAGTCTATCGACTTTCGAGTTATCTGATTTGAAATGCGAAATCGTGATATTCAACCAGGGTTATAGATAGATAATATCTCTCTTTCCTCTCCTCTCATTCTCTCTCTCACTCTGTGTTCGATTATTGGAGGCGAAAATATCTCATTTGAAATCTGTGGCATATTTTATAGAATATAACACACACACATTATATCTATAGATATCAAATTATTCAGAACAAAAAGCATTTTCAACAGGCGTAACATAATTCCATGCTTGAGCGTGAAAATTAAAAGACTCGCTCTTCATATTACTAAAGTGAGAGACAAATTTTTCAATAATAATAATTTTCCGATTCGTCTCAAGTTAATTAATAAAGTTATAATTACTAAAAATAGAATTTCGTAATTCAAAACTGACGACTTTTTTTAAACCATTCATTATTTTCATTAACAACAATTGGACCTGTCAATTATTTTCAATAATAACAATTAGACCTTTTAATTATTTTGACTAACAACAATTGGAACTGAGGAATATTTTATTTAACAATTGGCACTGTCAATCATTTAAACTAACAACAATCAACTATCAACTATTTAAACTAACAACAATTGGAACTATTAATTATTTAAATAAACAACAATTGGAACTATTAATTATTTAAATAAACAACAATTGGAACTATTAATTATTTAAACTAGCAACAATTGGAACTGCCAAATTATTTAAATGAATATTAAGTGGATTTTTAACTAACAACAATTAAAACGGACAATTATTTAAATTAATAACATTAAGATCTATCAATTATGTAACTGAACAACAATTGGTACTAATAATTGTTTAAACTAACAACAATTGTAACTATTACCTGTTTAAACTAACAAAAAATTAAAATATCAAATATTCAAGTTAAAAACAATTGGAACTGACAATTAGTTGAACTGACAACAATTGGAATTGTCAATTGTTCAAGATAACAACTATTTTAACTATAAATTATTTAGATCGACAACAATTAGAACTGATAAATATTTAAATTAACGCCATTTACAAAAAATATTAATTTTTTAAATTAACAACAATTGAAATTGATAATTGTTTAAACTAACAACTGTTTTAGCTGTCAATTATTTTAACTAACAATAATTGTAAGAGACAATCGTTCAAACTAACAATTGGAAACATCAATTATTTTGATTAATAACAATTAAAATTGTCAATTATTTTTATTGAGAACAACTGGAATTATCAATTATTTAAAATTCTAAACTAACAACACTTGGAATCGTCAATTGTTTTAAAGAATAACAATTGAAAATGACAAATATTTAAACGAATATAAATTGTTTAAACTGACGATTAGAAATATCTGGTTTATTTATTAACAGCAATTGGAACTATCAATTATTTAAACTAATTCAGAATTGTCAATTATTTTAAATAATAAACAATTGGGACTGTTAATAATTTTAATTATTTTGTAGAATAACAATTAAAATTACCAATTATTTAAACTAATATTAATTGGATTTACCAATTATTTAAACTAATATTAATTGGATTTGCCAATTATTTAAACTAACAACAATTGGAACTGCGAATTATTTAAATTAATAACGTTAAAAACTTTCAAATATTTAACTGAAACTACAATTGGTACTCACAATTGTTTTTATTAACATAATAACCGGTTTAAACTTTAAACTTAAAGAAATTTGAACTCTCTCTTATGTTAGTTGAAAAAAATTAAAACTGTCAATTATTCTAACTTTTAATAATTGTAAAGTATCAATTATTTAAATTAAGAAGAATTAAAACTGCTAATTATTTAATTAATAACAATTGGAAGTGACAATTATTTAAACAAACAATAATTGTTAACTGTCAATCATTTAAACAAACAATAATTGTTAACTGTCAATTATTTAAACTAACATTTGGATTTTATAAAGTAACAACTATTTATGCTATTAACTATTTAAAAAAACAAAAATTGGAATTGAAAATTATTTAAATTATCAACAATTGGAATTGACAATAATTAAATAAAACTAACATTTGGATATTACAAAACAACGACTATTTATGCTATTAACTATTTAAAAAACAAAAATTGGAATTGGAAATTATTTAAATTATCAACAATTGGAAGTGGAAATTATTTAAATTAACAAGAAACAACTATCTTTTTTAAACTAACAACAATTAAAACTATTAATTATTTAAAGTAACATAATTTATAAATATCAGTTATTAAAATTAACTACAATTAAAACTGACAATTGTTTAAACTAACAACAATTGAAATTAACAATTATTTTGAATTAACAGTAATTGGCACTGTCAATTACTTAAACTAACAACAATTGAAGCAAACAATTGTTAAAAATGACAATTGGAATTGACAGTTATTTAAATTAACAACAATTGGAACTGACCGTTATTCCTATTAACAAAAATTGGAAATGACAATTATTTCAATTGGATTTGTTAAAATAACAACTATTTAAGTCATTAATTATTTAAATAAACATTAATTGTTAAGTGTCAATTACTTCTTTTAACAACAATTGGAAATGATAATTGTTTTAACTAACATTTAGATTTGTTAAAATATCAACTATTTAAGTCATTAATTATTTAAATAAACATTAATTGTTAAGTGTCAATTACTTCTTTTAACAACAATTGGAAATGATAATTGTTTTAACTAACATTTGGATTTGTTAAAATAACAACTATTTAAGTCATTAATTATTTAAATAAACAATAATTGTTAAGTGTCAATTACTTCTTTTAACAACAATTGGAAATGATAATTGTTTAAACTAACATTTGGATTTGTTAAGATAACAATTATTTAAGTTATTAATTATTTCAATAAACAATAATTGTTAAGTGTCAATTACTTTTTTTAACAACAATTGGAAATGATAATTGTTTAAACTAACATTTAGATTTGTTAAAATAACAACTATTTAAAATATTAATTATTTAAATAAACAACAATTGGAATTGACAATTATTTGAATTAACAACAATTGCAGCTGACAATTATTTAAATAAACAACAATTGGAATTGACAATTATTTGAATTAACAACAATTGCAGCTGACAATTATTTAAATAAACAACAATTGGAATTGACAATTATTTGAATTAACAACAATTGCAGCTGACAATTATTTAAATAAACAACAATTGGAATTGACAATTATTTGAATTAACAACAATTGCAGCTGACAATTATTTAAATAAACAACAATTGGAATTGACAATTATTTGAATTAACAACAATTGCAGCTGACAATTATTTAAATAAACAACAATTGGAATTGACAATTATTTGAATTAACAACAATTGGAGCTGACAATTATTTAAATTAACAACAATTGGAACTATCAGTTAATTTAAACAGAAAAAAAATTGAAACTATAAATTATTTAGTGAGTATATGGTAGTTCCAAATAGCTAATATTTTTGCGCACTATATTCATGATAGTTCCAATCACTATTTATTCCTTGCAATTATTGACAAAAGCAAAAGCAAATTTCGTGCGGTTGAATCAAAACTAATAAGATGTTGTTTGATTTCAAGTCACGTGCCAAAAAGGGATGAGTGGTGGTGGTGGGGGGTTGTGTTGGACTAAACGTTTCGGTTTTTGGTCAGTGTGTTGAATATAACACACAAACCAAATGTAGAGATGGCAGAGTGCCAGCAACACGTTGGCAAGAAGTTATATTCGTTGGACTGCTGCTCCTGATAGTGCGACTAGACATTCAAATATATATATATAGTCGTTTAAAACTCAAGTCCCGTATAAAGGAGCATCTCAATTCTCGCACCGGAAATGGACCTGTGTATTCAACCAGTCACGGTTTTCCCTCCACAGGTTTCTGCGGTCACTAGGCGCTATATGTTTATACGAAATCTGTCCAACCATTGCCGGCAAAGACAAACAAAGACTGTTTGCTTACCTCCTACACTATGCTTCTATTAAATTAATCATCGTCGTCGATTTGACATTCAATTTAATTCTTTTTATTATCAAATTCATTTTTCATTATTTTTTATTCATTTTTTTTATTTTTGGCACATTTTCTTATTAATTTTGTTTTCTCATTAATTGACTTTTTTGTTAATTTTATTCCTTCGATTTTTTCCATTAATTTCACATTAAAGCTGATTAAAAATAAAAGTTGTATTGTAAAAAGGCCATTAATTTGAAAAGGAACATTATTAATATTAACATTATTATTATTAATATTATTATTATTTTTTTTATCATTAAAACGATCGTAAATTAAATTTATCTACTATGGAACTTCTTGTGGATAAATTATTGTAAAACGACCATTAATTGAAAGTATTAATAACATTATCAATTGAATAATTGTTTATAGTGAAACAATTATTAATTAAAAGTTCAATTTTTTACGAAACAACCAATATTTAATAATTTTTAATTGTTTATTATAGAGAGACCATTAATTAAAAGCATTATTTCTTGCAGAACGGCCATAAAATCAAACTTGTTAATATATAATATTGAATTAATGTGTTTTCAAACTACTTTTTTAGTCATTAGAACGATCTTAAATTAAATTTGTCTACTATGGAACTTCTTGTATATAAATTATTGTAAAATGGCCATTAATTGAAAGTATTAATAACATTATTAATTGAATAATTGTTTATAGTGGAACAATTATTAATTAAAAGTCCAATTTTCTACGAAACAACCAATATTTAAAAATTTTTAATTGCTTATTATAGAGAGACCATTAATTATTAATTAATTATTATTAATTATTGTTTGTTATTATTATTTGTTGCAGAACGGACATAAAATCAAACTTGTTAATATATAATATTGAATTAATGTGTTTTCAAACTACTTTTTTAGTCATTAGAACGATCTTAAATTAAATTTGTCTACTATGGAACTTCTTGTATATAAATTATTGTAAAATGTCCATTAATTGAAAGTATTCTTTATTGTCGAATGGTTATTAATAATCAAACAATTATTTCTTATTATAGAATTGGTATTTTACTTTTTATTATTAAAAGGACTGTAAATTAAATTTGTCTACTATGAAACTTCATGTGGATAAATTATTGTAAAACGACCATTAATTGAACGTATTTTTTATTGTCGAATGGTTACTAAATCAAACTGTTATTTCTTATTATAGAATTGGTATTTATTAAACTACTTTTTATTATTAAAAGGACGGTAAATTAAATATGTCTACTACGAAACTTCTAGTGGATAAATTATTGTAAAACGACCATTAATTGAACACGTTCTCTATTGCCGAATGGTTATTAAATCAAACAGTTATTTCTTATTATAGAATTGGTATTTTACTTTTTTATTATTAAAAGGACAAAAACTAAATTTGTTATTTACTGTAACAATAGGTATATTTAATTTATTTAACTTAATAACTATTTATTGTGGAATGACCATTACTTAATTTTTTACGGTAGAATGAGAATTAAAATGGAAAAAGTAAATAAACTTATCACTTTATAAGCACTATTTATTAGAGGCACTATTTATTAGAGGCACTATTTATTAGAGTAACTATTTATTGTCAAACGACCATTATTCAAAAGAACTGTTTATTGTGGAACGACCATTAATTCGTTCTGGATCCAAATAAGTGAGTAAATAAATTAATAATTAGAAATTGCAATTCGGTATGAAAACCACTGTTAATATTGACATTATAGAACGACCATTAATTAAAACTGTTATTTTGTTATTTATTGTGGAACGATCATCAATTAAAATTCTTATTAATTACGCAACGATCATTAATTTGGAAAAAAAACTGTTATTTATTATAGAATGACCATTAATTTGAAATTATTTTTTTTTCTCTATCATTGAAAATTGGGGAAAAATTAAACAAATTTCGAGTTAAATGTTCCTTGTGTCAGGTGAAATATTTGGTGAACTTTATTTAAGTTAAAACGCGTGAATAAATAGAGTATTTTATGATTGATTACGATCGAGTTTCGTTGGACCATATCAATACTGATGTATATACGACGTATATACACACTGTCGAATCGCTTTCGTGAACTTTTTTCTCTCTCTCTCTTTTTTTTTTTGGTTTCGTTTTGGTTTACTCTCCTCGACTAACGATTTTACTGTGTATATACTTTTTTGATTTATGAAACTAGCGCGTCGGGTCATTTTTCAGAAAAAAATATTAATAATGAACTGAGACGATTATTTTCATCCGCGCCAAATCAGTGTCGGGTGTGTATAACCGAAAAATGATATCAATTCAGATATTTAAAATTTTAAACATCTCTTTTCAATTTGATCTATTGAGAAGTTTGGGAATTTTCGAAATGTTTGAGATTTTAGTTTTGAGATTGAATTTTTCGGAACTTTTACACGTTTAGTAAAAATTTTTATATTCATTTATTTATTTTAAAAATGTTTGCTATTTTTTTTTGCTCTAAATTTATTGTAAATTTTTTTTTACTGTAAATTTTTTTATGTATCATTTCTTAATTAAACATACCAAATGGGTTAATTTACACTTGTGAAAGTGTAAAGTTAGAATAAAATTACTCACGTAACGTTGATCGTCAAGAGATAGAAAAATTGACTCACCTGAAACAAATGGAAAAAGAATTTTATTAGAAAACAGTTTTAAATATTGTGGAAGGAAAATAAATGAAAATTTTAACTAAAACATTTGTATTTATGTCTAAAATGTTAAAAAAAAATTTTACCTTCAAAACATAATTTTTGAATAAATATTAATTTTTTAAGTTATAGGTTTTGCAGAAAGTTTTAATTTGATTTTTATTTTTTTCTAAGTTGCAAGTTTTTTATTTTGATTTTTAATGAAATGATTAATTTTATTCAAAATAAACTATAAATTAGAAAAAGTATTCGCATTTTCATTTACCAATCAAGATAATTTATTACAAATCTAATGTAAAATAGAAAATAATTCCGATTTTTATTATTAAAAAATAAAATGAATTAAACACAAAAAAAATAGAAAAAAACAGATTTTAAATTTTTTCTAATAAAGTAGAATTTTTTAATCAAAATAATTTTCCAAATTCGTTATTTTGTAAACAAGATGTTAAATTAAAATTTTTTAATTTTAAATGAATTATTAAATTTGAAATTTGTACTGTAATTTGTAATGTAAAATGAAGTAAAATTCCAAAATAGAATTTTTTTAATTTAAAATAAATTTTAAAGTTACAAATGTTACTAAATTTATTACCAAATTTAAAAATTCGAATGTAAAATAAAGCAGAATTCTCAAATAGAATTTTAATTTAAAATAAATTTTAAAGTAAGAAATTTTACTAAATTAATTATCGAATTCCAACTTTCAAATGATGTAAAATAAAAGCTAAAACAAATTTTCGAAATTAAATACTAAATTCAAAAATTTAAACTGTAAAATAAAGTAGATTTCTAAAATTGAATTTTGGAATTTTAAATTAATTTCGAATCTCAACAATCGAAATTGTAAATAATTAAATTCTAAATTTCTATAATGCTAAATAAAAAAAAAATTCGAAAGTTAAATTTTTTTAATTTCAAATAAATTTGTTGAAATTCAAAAATTACAAATTTTGTAAAACCTTGCAAACTTTTAATTTTCTATTGTGAAAGAAAGTCATATTTAAAATTTCGAATTTACAACAATAAAGCTAAATATGCAATTAATTTTAAAATCAAAAAATTCGAAATTGTGAATAAATGTTTAAATTCCAATTTTCTAATGTAAAATAAAGAGGAAAAAAGTAGAATTTTTTTAAAAATAAATATTTAAATTTTAAAGTTAAAAATTTCAAATAACTTGTGAAATTTCAAATTTCTGTTGTAAATTGAAGTAAAATTTGAAATTTTCCTGAATGAAAGAGAGTTAAATTTCAATTTTCTTATTTACAATGACGTTTGAGTTTTAAATAATTTTATTAATTTTTATTTATAATTTTATTTTTAAATATTAAAATAATTCCTAATTGTAAAGTAGAATATTATTTTTTAAATTTCAAATAAAATTATGAAGTTAAATAAAATTATGAAGTTAAAGTTTATAAAATTGTAAATTGACAAATTTCAATGTTTTCAAGTAAAATATATATGGTAAAATTCACATTTTGTAAATTAATTACCTAAAAATTTTGAATTTTAAATTTACTTTATATTACTAATTTTTAAATTCAAACATTTAAGTGAAAAATAAATTTTTGAAAACAGGAAATTTATCTAATAAATAAATGAATAAATAAAAATAAACATGAAAATTAAAAAATTAATAAAAATAAATAAAAGTGAATAAAGATAAATAAAAATAACTATAAAAAATAAATAAAAATGAATAAAAAACTAAAAAATAAATAAAAATGAATAAAAAACTAAAAAAAAAATTAATTTGTAACTAAATTCTTTAGTGACACAAACAGAGCTTCATTTTAAAAAACAAAATTACAAAAAACACAGTTAATTGAATATAATTTACCAACAACTGTAAATAAAAATAAAATCAAAACCTCAAAACATTCAAATAGTAATTTCGAAACAAATACGAATAATTCTCTTTTTCATTTAAAAAACACAGGAAATAAATACGAAATATCAACATTTATATACGAAAATGATACGTGACTATAAAATGAAACAGTGATTTTCGCCCGGAATTAATGATTATTTCTCAAACAATATACAAACAAATAATACACTTCCAAAATACTATTCAGAATGTTATATATACATACGTATTCATCTCTCTTTGAGAATCGTTTTGTAAAATCGAAGTCAAAGCAATCAGAATAATCGAAATGCGAAAATTCATCTGCACTCAATTATCTCCTATGCACCATCAAGCAAGTTGCTTGAAATTCAAAGTGGATTGTGCTCAGGAATGAAATCTAGAGCATCGAATGTTACCCCTCGAGCCTACATATATATATATAGTAGAATCTCTCTCTCTCTCTCTATATGTGTGTGTACAAACACCCGCACCCGACAAAGAGAGTGCACTCGATTTTCGTGTTTCACGAATTCAGTTTCATTTATACGGCATTTACATATATCCAACCCCTTCGCGCCTATAAATGTACATAGTATCAAACAGAGAGAAAGTGTCGTCGTCACAGTGTTAGGAGGAAAAAAAAAATTTACTCTTGGGAAATCGACAATTTTTTTTCAGTGTTTTTCCATTTTTTTTCCTGCGCACAATTCAACGATAATTGTTGAAATAACAAATAAACAAACAATATATGAAAATTCAATTTATTCTTCACACACACACACACACACACACACAATAGGATGAACGTATTTTTTTTCTATTCATTTTTTTTTTTTTTTGAGGAAAAATTTAGAATTCTTTTTTTATGATTGCGAATTTTATTTCTCGCTTCTTTCCTGAGGGAATGTGTATGTATTTTTTTCTAGTAGATAATTGTCTCGTTGTGAAATTTAGTTTAAATTGCGAGTGGAATTTAAAAAAATCTTTGCAGGCAAATTTTGCGGTTATGGTTTATCGACAGAAGTGTGTTCGAAATTTTTTGAAGAAAAATAACCAAATTTTTTATTTAACTAACAATTTTAGACAATTTTAAACAACTAATAACAATTTTGAAGAATTTTTTACAATTCCGAACTATTTTGAAAAATTTTAAACAATTTTGAACAATTTTTTACAATTCCGAACTATTTTGAAAAATTTTAAACAATTTTGAACAATTTTGAACAATTTTGAACTATTTTGAACAATTTTGAACAATTTCGAACCATTTTGACCAATTTTGAACAATTTTGAACAATATTTAACAATTTTGAACAACTTTGAAGAATTTCGAATCATTTTTTACAATTTTAAACAATTTTTAATAATTTTGAACAATTTTTAACAATTTTGAACAATTTTTAACAATTTTCATCAATTTTCAACAATTTTAAACAATTCTGAACAATTACGAACTATTTTTAATAATTTTTAACAATTTTTTACATCTCCGAACCATTTTGAACAATTTTTGAACAATTTTGAACAATTTCGAAACATTTAGAACAATTTTTTACAATTTCAAACCATTTTTAATTAGTTTTAACAATTTTTTACAATTTCCAACAATTTTGAACAATTGTGAAACATTTACAACAATTTTTTACAATTTCAAACTATTTTCAATTATTTTTAACAATTTTTTACAATTCCCAACAATTTTAAACAATTTCGAACCATGTTGAACAATTTATTACAATTTCAAACCATTTTTATTAATTTTGAACAATTTTTAGCAGTTTTTTACAATTCCGAACAATTTTGAACAATTTGGACAATTTCGAACTATTTTTAATTATTTTGAACAATATTTTACAATTTCAAACCATTTTCAATAATTTTGAACTATTTTGAACAATTTTTAATAATTTTTTACACACAGTTTTCTTGAAAGTATCAAATTGATACTAAAGTGGATCAAATTGAGGCCAAAAATCTGGATCAATTTTTTATTTGATCCGCATTTTTTGTATCAATTCGTTGCCATTTGATACTTTTAAGTTAACAGTGCAATTCCGAACCATTTTGAACAATTTTGAACAATTTTGAACAATTTCGAACAATTTTGAACAATTTCGAACAATTTTCAACAATTTTAAACAATTCTAAATAATTACGAACTATTTTTAATAATTTTTAACAATTTTTTACATTTCTGAACCATTTTGAACAATTTTTGAACAATTTTGAACAATTTTGAACAAGTTTTTACAATTTCAAACCATTTTTAATAATTTTGAACAATTTTGAACAATTTTCAACAATTTTGAACAATTTTGAAACATTTAGAACAATTTTTTACAATTTCAAACCATTTTTAATAATTTTTAACAATTTTTTACAATTCCCATCAATTTTAAACAATTTCGAACCATTTTGAACAATTTTGAACAATTTTGAACAATTTCGAAACATTTTTAATAATTTTCATCAATGTTTAACAATTTTGAACCATTTTTTATAATTTTGACCAAATTTTAACAATTTTCTAAACAATATGCCAAATATGTTATTGGTTTATACCTAAAACTAAAAATAAACCAAAAGAAATGTTAAATGAGAAAGCAAATATAATATCCACGGAAATAATTATTTGCAAAACCAAAAATTGAAATATTTGGTTGATAATAGACAAATTCAGTTCAGTTAACTAAATACTTAGTTCACTAAACCGAATATTTTCTTGACAAAATCAAATTTTTAACTCGTGAAACCAAAACAATTAGTTACTGTAAAAAAAATTTCACTTTACTTCGTTGAGAAAAAAGAAAATTTACGTAACTTGGATAAATATTAGGCTAAATATTTATTTCACTTGGACAAATATTTACTTGCAAAAAACAAATTTTTTATTATTGAAACCAAACAATAGGTTTACTCAACAAAAATTTTATACTTTCTTTATTTGGTCAAAAGTGAAAATTTTCTTTATTTAGCTACGTATTAGTCTCAATATTTATTTGTTTAAGCTAAATATTCACTTAAAAAAACAAATTTTTTTTGTTAACGAAACCAAGTAATTAATTGACTAAAACAAAAAATTTACTTTACTCAGTTGATCAGTAAAAAAATTGATTTTGTTAAATATTTGAGTAACTGAGTTAAATATCCACTCGGCTAAGCTAAATATTTTATTAGTTAGACTAAATAGAAAACTAAATAAAAATCTAAATAAAAAACTAAATATAAAACTAAATATGAAACTAAAAACCAAAAAAAGGGAACTTGAAACAAAATTAAAACAAAACTAATGCAAAACACAATCAAAACGAATCAAAAGTTTTATTCAATTTGGCTAAATATTTAGTTGACTAAACCAAATTTATTTCTTCATCTAAAAAAAATTGACCAAGTGATTCAAAACCAAATCTTCGATTTTTGAAGCCAAATTCGTCAATTAAACTGAAATCCAATTGTTGGCTTTTTTAACCAAACATTTAGCTAAATAAATTGAAAACTAAATATTTAGCTGAAAAAATCAGTAATAAACAAAAAAAAATAAATGAGAACTAAAAGAGAACTAAAAGAGAACTAAAAAAAATTAAAACAAAATTAAAACAAAACTAAAACAAAACAGAAACAAAAGGAATCAAAAGTTTTATCCAATTTGGCTAAATATTTAGTTGACTAAACCAAATTTAATTCTTCAGCTACAAAAAAATTGTCCAAATGATTCCAAACCAAATCTTTGATTTTTGAAGCCAAATATTTGGCAATTAAACTAAAAACCAATTGCTGGATTTTTTGAACCAAACATCTGGCCAAATAAATTGAAAACTAAATATTAAGTTGAAAAAATCAGTAATAAACTAAAAGAGAACTAAAAGAGAACTAAAAGAGAACTAAAAGAGAACTAAAGAAGAACTAAAAGAGAACTAAAAGAAAAATTAAAACAAAACTAATGCAAAACAGAAACAAAACGAATCAAAAATTTTTTTCACTTTGAATAAAAATTTAATTTTAATTTAATTATTTTTCAATTTTTTTTAATTTAATTTTTTAATTTTTAATTTTTATTTTGCAAATTCTAAATTCGATCCAAATTTCTTTCAACTTTTTATTCCAAGTCCGCTTTTCAGATTCCCATTGTCTTTTTTTTTACTCTCCTTTTTCTTTTTTCTCAAATTAGAAGTACGAAAAGTATAAATTTTCCATCTCTATACAAAAATATACAAATAAAAATTGAGAAAACGCGTTGGTAAACTTATTTATATTTGAAAAATGGGGAAAATTTCGATTCCGCGCATCGAGAAGGCGGACTTTTTTATTCATTTTTTTTTTTTTTTTGCAAATGAAAAATTGAACATGTGCATTTCATTCAAGTTCGCGCTCGATTGCATTGGCTCTCGCTGCGTGTATTGTAAATATATGTGTGTGTATATATGGACTTTTCTTCCTTGGCAAGTTTCCAAGAAAATAGGGACACAGTCTGGAATCTTGTTACCTGTCTCGTACAGCACTGAGTTAGTTTGTTTTCCAAGGATTTATCACTTGATCGGATTAGTCGAAACGTTGCAACAATTTCTGTTCGCTTTTATCATTTTCATTCCGACTTTATCGCATGCACACGCTGCGCAACACATTCACAAACACACTTTTGTGAAAATTTACCCGCAATTTAACTATATAATTCCTTTAAAAATTGTTACTTACTTATTTCATGTCAAAAGAGTGTCGAAATTTCGTTCTGGAAAATTCTTCACTTTCTTTAAAGAAAAAAAATTGATTTTTCTCTAATATTCAAATATTCAAAAATTTATTATTTTATTCTGTAGTTATGCTAAAAAAAGGTGTTAAAATTTCGTTCTGTGTAATAAATTCTTCGCATTTTTTTTCTATTCAAAAATTTATCATTTTATTTAATGAAAAAAAGCTGCAAAATTATTTTCGAGTTAAATTTTGTCGAAAGTTATTCATTTAAATAGTTTTTAGGTAGTAAATTATTTATTCATTAAAATTTTATTCTGTGAAATAAATTCCTAGCATTTTTTTTATTCAAAAATTTATAATTTTATTTAATGAAAAAAAGCTGCAAAATTATTTTCGAGTTAAAATTTGTCGAAAGTTATCCATTTAAATAGTTTTTAAGTAGTAAATTATTTATTCATTAAAATTTCGTTCTGAGAAATAAATTCCTAGCATTTTTTTTCTATTCAAAAATTTATCATTATATTTAATAAAAAAGCTGAAAAATTATTTTCGAGTTAAATTTTGTCGAAAGTTATCCATTTAAATAGTTTTTAAGTAGTAAATTATTCATTCATTAAAATTTTGTTCTGTGAAATAAATTCCTAGCATTTTTTTTCTATTCGAAAATTTATCATTTTGTTTAAAAGAAAAGGTAAATAATTATTTTCGAGTTAAATTTCGTAGTGGAAAGTTATTCATTTAAATTTTTTTCAATTCAAAAATTTATCATTTTATTTAATGAAAAAAAGCTACAAAATTATTTTCCAGTTAAATATCGTAGTGGAAAGTTATTCAATTAAATAGTTTTTAAATAGTAAATTATTTATTAATGAATAAATTATTTACTTTTTAAATAAATAAATTTTTAAATAGTAAATTATTTATTAATGAATAAATTATTTACTACTTAAAAATTATTTACTACTTAAAAATTATTTAAATGAATATTAAATTTCCACAACCAAATTTAACTCGAAAATATAATTTTTCAGCTTTTTTTCCTATAAATAAAATGGGAAATTTTATGTATATAAATATTAATTTGCGCATAAATTATTTCTAAACAAATAGATATGGAAAATTTAATTCATGGATGTGAATTTAAATATTTAAATAAATATTGATTGAAATACAAAACATGAAATTTTCAATAATACATTTGATTGCATTTTCAAGGAGATAATAATCAATCGGAAATATTGTTTTAAAGAGAGACAGTATAATTTTTTTTCCCCCTTCGGCTAGAAAATGTTCGTGTCATAAACAGCTCGATATCCGTGCGGGATATGAAGTGTGTATATGTAAACGCATACACTCTCCTTTTCGTATAATATACCTTAGCAGGGAAAGTAGTAACGTTTCCGGTTTAGCAGGACGTTTCCGGGCGCGACAGCTTATCCGGCAAATAAAAGAGACCATAAAGATAGTAAATGGCATCGTCAGGTACCATTTTCAACGTCCAACAAGCAGTCGAAAAAAAATTGAAATAAAAATAATAAATGTAATGATAATAATTATTAATTTATTATTTATTAATATTAATAAATAACGTTAGGAAAAAAAATACAGTGTAAAAAATGGAACTAATATTTTTATTTTCATGACCTTTCCTCTCGCAAAGAAACTAAACACTAATAATTACTTACTGTTAATGTTAATGTTATAAATAAAAAAGTGAGGAAATGGTAAAATATAAACTATAAAGTATAAAAGTATTTCATGAAAAAGAATTTTCTTTGAAGCATAAGTTATCAAGTTTAATTTTTTAAAGTAAATCTCTATGTATTTTTAAACAATTATTTTTTGAAATTATTTTAAATTATTTAAATTATTATTTAAAATATAAATATTTAAGAAAATAAATATTTTTAAAAATAAATGTTTAAGAAGAAAAATATTTAAGAAAAAAAATATTTAAGAAAATAAATGTTTAAGAGAATAAATATTTAAGAAAAAAAAATTTAAGAAAATAAATATGTATGAAAATAAATGTTTAAGAGAATAAATATTTAAGTAAATAAATAATTAAAAAAAAAAATTTTTAGAAAATAAATATGTATGAAAATAAATGTTTAAGAAAATAAATATTTAAGTAAATAAATAATTTATTAATAATGCAAAAGTTTAGTAAAGAATAGAGAAAAACAAAAAAAAATAACGAATAGAGAATAAAAAATTAAAAATAATTAAAAAATAAATAAAAACTGAAAAATACGGAAAAACTGACAAATATAGAAAAAGAAACAGAGAAAATTAATAAATAAAGAAAAAATAATGCATAAAAATAATAATAAAACTAATTTTAAAAAAAGTAATAATAATAATAATTTTAATTAAATTTAAGAAAAAATATGGTAAGCTCTGAGAGAGAATGAAAAAACCGGAGAACTAGAGAATAAATAAAAAAGAAATAGAAAAAATAATAAAGAAGAGGGGAAAAATTGGAAAAAAAACAATAAAGGAAAAATAACGAAAAAAGTAAAGAAAAGAAAGTGTAATTTACAGATAAAATATTTTAAAATGGAGAAAAATGAAGAATAAAAGCAAATAATAATTAAAAGCAAATAAAGCGAATTTTTGAAAAATACATAAATAAAGAATACGGAAAAAGAATAAAAAAAGGTGAATAATACAGAAGAAAATAAAAAATAAAAAATAAAAAATAAAAAATAAAAAAAATTAAGAATAAAGCAAAATTAAGAAAAACATGAAAAACCAATAAAAAAATATTTTAAAAAAATATTTTTAAAAAAAGGGGTGGGGAATTTAAAAAACTGAAGAATAAGGAGAATCTAAGAAAATATAGAAAAAAGAATACAAAAAAGAAAAAAGTAAAAAATAAATGAAATAACCAAAAATAATTCAGGGAAACTTAAAAATAAAAAAACAGAAGGAATAAAAAAATTAAATAATTAAGAAAAAAGAATATAAAAGACAAGAATAAAATAAAGAAATGAAATAAAATAAAACAATGAGATGAAGAATAAAGCAAAAATGAAGGAAAAAATGAAAAACCGAAATAATGACAAATATGGTAAAACAAGAACTAAAAATATTAGAAAAATATTTGAAAAATAGAGAAGAATAAGGAAGAACTAGGAAAAATAAAAAAATTTGAAATTTAAAATTTAAAAATAAAGAAAAAATGAAAAGAAGACAATAAATAATAAGTAAAAAAAAATATGGAGAACTAAAAAATAAAGAAAAGTTCATGAATGCAGAAAAAACACAAAAAATTACAAAAAAATTGAAGAAAATAAATTTTAATTTAGAATAAATTATAATTTATAATAAATTATAAAAAACACTAAAAAATAAAGAAACATTGAAAAATAAAGAAAAATTTAAGAATGCAGAAAAAACACTAAAAAATAAAGAAAAAATTAGAAATACAAAAAACTAAAAAATAAAGATGGAAAAAATATGAAAAACTGAAAAATACAAAAATTTAAGAATACAGAAAAAAAGAACAAAAAAATGAATAAAATAATGAAAGCAAAAATTTAGAAAAACTGATGAATAACGAGAGAAATTCAATCCTTCCTCTATGAGGAAGTAAAAAAAAACAAAAAAGAAAAAAAAGAAACTAAAAAATAAAAAAGCCGTAAAAGAGCGAAAAAATTAAGAAATAAAAAAATAAAAAAATTAAGAATAAAGAAAAAAAGAAAAAATTAAGAAAAAATAAAGAAAAAAAAGAATGTAGACAAAGCAAAAAATGAAGAAAAAAATGACTGTAGAGAAATTGAAGAATAAAGAATGAAAAAATACAGAAAGCCAAAGAGAAAAGAAAAAAAATACAGTAAAATAGACCAAAACGAAAAAAAAGAATAAAAAAAAGGACAAATACAAAAAATAAATAAATAAACAAAATAAGAAAAAATTAAGAAAACTGAAAAAAAGAATATAGACAAAGTAAAGAATAAAGAAAAAAAAGACTGCAGAGAAATCAAAGAATAAACACTGAAAAATACAGAAAGGCTAAAGAAAGAAGAAAAAAATTACAGTAAAAAAGAACAAAACGAAAAAAAGAGAATAAAAAAGGATAAATACAAAAAAAATAAAGAAAAATTAAGAAAAATTAAAGAAAAAATAAATGTTGACAAAGTAAAGAATGAAGAAGAAAATGACTGCAGCGAAAAAAGACAGATTCTGCAAAAGCAGAATAAAGACCGAAAAAACAGAAAGGCTAAAGAATGAAGAAAAAATACAGAAAAAAGAACAAAATAAAATTAAAGAATAAAAGAAGGAAAAATACAAAAAAAACCTAAATAAATAAAGAAAGAGAAAATGCAGAAAAACCATAGAATAAAACAAAAGAAAAATACAGAAAAACTATAGAATGAAACAAAAGAAAAATAGAGAAAAACTATAGAATAAAACAAAAGAAAAATAAAGAAAAACCATAGAATGGAACGAAAGAAAAATAAAGAAAAACTAAATAAAAAAATTTTGAAAAGAATAAAAAAATTGTCCATTTTTGCAAATTCAACAATTTTACCAAAAAAAAAACCGTTAAAACAGAATTTTTTTCTAATTTTTTTAATTCTTCTTTATAAATCAAATGGAGTTCACTAGGTAGAAAAACATTCAAGAGAGAGAGAGAGAGAGAGAGAGAGGGGTGGGGGAAAAGTCTTATAATACGAGAGGACGCAAGTACTCTTAAAGAATCAAACTAAACCATCCCTAGCAGACCAAGGACGAGGAGAAAGAATATATGAACCGACAGGCGGGTGCAATTTATTTAAGGGGCAGTAGTTTCGTGAGAGCCACTCTATCCAAAAGCAGAGTCCATCCGGAATATTGCTATCTGTTCAAACCCTCTATTACCTTTTCACGCTTTGAGTCCTTTGTCAAGGACGCTATATACCATTTTTTTTTCTTAAAAAAAAAAATATGAAATTCATTTTTCCAATTCCATTACTTTCGATTTAATACTAACTTAAATTCCCTTTTTTTCAACTCCATTTTTCCATTATTTTTTGCTAGAAAAATTTTTATTTCTCTCAACAATGTGTCGTATTTTTTTTTACTTTTTGCACTCAATGTATTTTTAAAAAAAGGAAAGAAATAAATAAAAAAGAGAATTTTTAGAATTCTATTCTATTTTATTTTTTGTTCTTTTTTAATTATTTTCGATATTTTTATTTACTAATTTTTTTATTTACTTCTTTTTTACTACTTTTTATTTTACTTACTCAATTTTCTATTTTATTCTCATTAATTTAAAGTTGTTTCCTTATATTTAAATAATTTTTTTTAATTAGTGTGACTTTCGTAAGTGTACTTATGTATAAACATAAACATATTTTTTATAATAATTTTCTTGTTCCTTTATTTTTATTTTATAGTTTATAAATTTATATTTCATTATCATTTTTATATTTATTTTGTATATATTATATAATAGTTAAATAAAAAAAAAATTTTAGTCAAAGTGTTAATTTTTTTTTAATTTCTCAAAAACGTGGTAAAGATGTTTATGTATTTTTAATTTTAAAAGAAAGTTAAAAAAATATTAAAATTAAGTCATTATTGTTATTTTCAAATTATTATTGAGAAAAAAATTTACTTTTTAAAATTTAAATTTTTTATTAAAAAAGATATAGTGTTTTATTATTTTAAATAAGAAAAAAATCACTGCTGGAATTATATTTACATAAAGTATTTAAAATCATGCCAAGCAGATTGAACAGAAAAGGAATATTTTTCAAAGAATAAATATAAAAGGAGCCAGACACAGCTTGGTCTGGAATTTTTTTCCGCCGATTAATAATTTACATCGATTTATTATTTGTTAAAAAAATGAGGAAAAAAAAACGAAAAGAAAAGTGAAAAATTCAATATCTTGTGTGACAAATATTCGTCGAGACATTTTTGACAGTGAAGAAAGAAATACTTCACATTATCATTTTTATTCTATATGTTGAATACACGATAAGAGAGAAATGTCGTACGTGAGTACAAAAATATTCCTTCTGCCACAAATAATTTCAAACTTTTTTTTTAGTCAAAAACTACTTTTATTATTGTTCAATATTTTTTCAATCGACTTGAAAATAAAACACTATATCTTTTTTGAAAAGGATCGAAATTTTTTCCACAAAAAAATGTATAAAAAATTTAAACAAATTTTGTTAATTTCGCAACAAAAAAATGACGAGAATTATAAATTACCATCGTATGAATAATAAATCATTTTTATCGATAAAATTGAATATTTTTAAATAAATAATAATTTGTCAGTACTAAATGTATATTTTCCAATTCAAAATAAAATATTACCAAAAAAAGAATTTTATTAAAAAAATACTTATTTTTTAGTAAAATTTTATTTTATTAAAAAAACATTTAGTTTTTAGTAACATTTTATTTTATTTTCAATTTTTTTGCTGTTGGAAAAAAAATTAAAGAGAAATAAAATAGAAAAATTACATATCTAATCGAAAAAGTTGCATCAAATAAAAATCACTTTTCAAATAGTGCACATATATATATATATAAGTTAAACGAAAAGAAAATTTTTCCATTTTGTTAAAAGCGAATTTTATGAAAAATGAAACAATAAAAAAATGACAAATGCTAAAAAAAATATTGTTTCTCTTTCACTCATTTACAGACAAAATTTCAATTTATTTTCAAACGAGACGATGAGAATTAAATCAAGCGAGTAAAAAATTTTTTCCCCCCAGGGGTCGGAATTAAACAAAAAAATTCCCCCACCCCACACATATATATATGTTCAATTAACTCCCGGCTATCGACTTTAGAAATCTTTTTTTTCCACCCAAAAAAACCAATTTACACTTTTAGAATATTTTTTCATCAACAAAATATATTAAAAAAAAAAATGGAAAATATTAAAAAAAGATTTATTTTGATATTTTTGCATCAGATAATTTATTAGATATTTTAAATATTTTTCTACATACTTTTGATTTTTTTTTATTACCCTTTTCATGGAGATATTTTTTTACTATCTTTTTGCAAAATGCATTCTTTTTCTATGGGGAAATTTATAATTTAATATTACGAAATTTCAACTATTCGGATAGAAAAGGAGAAAAAATGACAGGAGAAAAGGGATTTTCTATTACACATTTTCTCTAGATTTTAATAAAAATGAAAATTAATTACCAGCCTTGATAGTTGTATATTTTTTTTACACACATTTTTTCAAACTAATTTTCTCTCTATGGAAAAATTTATAATTTCACATTACGAAATTTCTATTATTATGATTGACGGAAAGAAAATGGGATTTTATATTATTTTTTCAACATTTTGTAAAAGGAATAAAAATTAATTAAAGTAAGACGAATTTTTTATTTTAAAGAAAGAATGGAAATTACCTGCATTGAGAGGTGTATTTTGTAGATATTTTTTTAAAATAAAAACAAAATTATTTATACCTATTAAATTGTCTATGAATAATTAAATTCTATTTGGATTTTTATTTGAAAAAATAATAATTAAATTAAATAATAATAAATAAACAAAAATAAACATAAAAAAATTATTATTATTATTATTTTAAAATGATTTATATTAAATTGTCTATAAATAAATAAATTCTATTTCGATTATTATTTATAAAAATAATAGTTAAATTAAATAATAATAAATAATAATTAAATTATTTTTTTATTAAAAAATGCAGGAAATAATTAAAAAATATCAAGAAGAATATTGTTTTTTTCGACTCTTTTCTATATAATGAAGCAATGAGAAATAAGAGAGAGAGAAAAAGTGGGGGAGAGAGAAAGAGAAGATTGATTTTATGAGCAGTGCGAAATAAAAATAGCGTTTGCGCGCGATTTGAGAGGTAAGGTGACTTTTTTTTCTTTCTTAAAAAAAAGGAAGGAAGGAAGGAAGGAAATCCGATTCCTGCCTTTTTCCTCCTTATTTCACTCTCTCTCTCTCTCTCTCTCTCTCTCTCTCTCTCTCTCTCTTCTCGGATGACTTTCAAGCTTTTCGTTCTCTAATCTGAGAAATGGGGGAACATTTGCTGAAAAGGCGGATCAACTTCTAATCTTGCCAAACGAGAAATTCGTCATTGGGTTTATTTAATCGATCACGTAATCAGCTTTTCATTTGCTGAATTTATAAAGTTTGTGGATTTCAATTTTGTAAAAATCACTTTCATTATATTTCAATCATTCCATAATTAATATTTTCATAGTTTTTATTATTATCATTACAAATTATCAACAATTTCTTAATATTCTGACTCAGAGTGATGGATAATTTTTTATCGATGAAAAAATGATTATTTATCATCATTATTGTTGTTAATTAATTTTTTTGTTAACATTATTATTTTAATTTTTATTATTATTATTATTATTATTATTGTTATTGTTATTATCACACTATTATTATAATTTTTATTATAATTTTTATTATAATTTTTATTATAATTTTTATTATAATTTTTATTATAATTTTTATTATAATTTTTATCATAATTTTTATTATAATTTTTATTATAATTTCTATTATAATATTTATTATAATTTTTATCATAATATTTAATGTACTCTCTAAATCGCAATTACTACACTGAAAAAAAATTTATTTGATTCAAATAACCGATTATTTGTTTATAATCAAATAAATATTTACTTGAATCAAATAATTTTTATTTAAATCAAATAAATTGTTTTTGAATCAAATATTTCAGTATTTGAAGCAAATACTAATTAATTGATTCAAATAAAAATTATTTGATTGAAGTAAATATTTATTTGATTATAGACAAATAATCGGTTATTTGAATCAAATAAATTTTTTTTGTCAGTGTAAATGAATTACTACTAAATTTAGTTTACTTAGCTTAATAATAATATTACACCCAGAGAAAAATATTATTTAAACCAAATATATTTTATTTAACTTGAATAAACGTATATTTGTCTCAGAACCAACTAGACTTTTTATTTGTTTTAAATAAAATTTTTATTTGTTTAAAATAAAATTTTTATTTGTTTAAAATAAAATTTTTATTCCACATAAATAAAACATGTATTTTAGTTTTAAAAAATTTTATTTAAAACAAATAAAATTTATTTGAAACAAACAAAAAGTTCAGTTGGTTCTGAGCCAAATAGACCATTTCTCTATAGGTGTAGGTTTTAATTTATTATTATTAGGTTTTGTTAGGCATATTATTATTGTTATTATTATTATTATTATTATTATTATTATTAATTATTAGGTTTACTACTAAATATTGGTGAAAATTGTTACTAAATTCAATTACTAAACGAATCTACATTTTCTCATTAGGAGAAATCTGCTAATCTAGTTTTAGACAGAAATAATAGAAATATTACCATTTTTGTAGAAATAATTAAATTTACAGACGCAGAAAAAATTGTAATTTTATATTTTTGTAATGATATCTTGATATCGAATATTTTTTTTACATATTCATTTTAATTTTATAATATATAAAGAGTGTGAAGTTTTTTCGTTGTAATTTCATATTTAACGAGTTATGGGTTTTTCGACATATTTGTCAAAAATAATGAAAAATGAATTAGTTTCAAAATAAATTTTGTAATGAATTTTTAATTTTTATGAAATTATTATTCTTTTAAAAATAGAAGGTAATAAATTTTAAATTAATTAAAATTATTCAATAATAGACGTTATAATAACAAAAATATAAAGCTATAATATAATTTAACAAAATAATTAATTTTCTTTTCTTCTCAATTATTTTTAATAATTGCAATGTTTATTCTTTACCGAATTTAATTGAGAATAAAAAATAAATTAATTTTTAGAACGTTATGAATATTTATTATAAAAAGAACAAAATTTTTTGATAGAAATTTAAAAAATAAAAATAAAAAAGAAAAACTAGTAATACTAATATTAGTATTAAAAAATAATTTTTTTATTATTAATATTGTCATTATTATAAATTTTGTATTAGCAGCCTCATAATTATTAATAATATAAATAACAAATTCTTCCGTTATTTACAATTTAAAATAAACTGTTTACAGAAAAAATATTTAACTGTTTAAAATTTCAATTATTTTAATTTCATATGGTTACAAATTCAATTGTCTTAATTTAATTTTTTTATTTTCAACTGATTTAATAGTTTTAAACCCAATTGTCTAAATTTCAAATTTCGTAATTTCAATTTTTGGTCTAATTTCAAGTTTCTATTGTTTTAGCTTCAAGTTTCAATTGTTTAAAATTTTTAATATAATCTGCTTTAGTCCCAATTGCTTCAGTTTTAATTATTTCAATTTTTTAACTTTACTTTAAATTGTTTCAAGTTGAATTGGTTTAGTTTAAAATTTCAACTATTTCAATTTTAATTGTATTAGTTTTAATTTTTTTAGTTTAAAATTTTTAATGTTTAATTGTTTTGATACAATTTTTTTTATAATTTCAGTTGTTTCAGTTTAAATTGTTCAGATTTTATTGTTTTTGTTTCAAGATTTAGTAAATTATTTTAAATTCAACTTTTAATAGTTTCAAGTTTAATTTTTTTTTAGTTTTTACTATTAATTGTTAAATTTCAATTATATTAGTTTCAATTAGTCTAATTTTAAGTTTCAATTGGTTAAGCTTCAAGTTTCAATTGTTTCAAATTTTTAATATAAACTGTTTTAGTCCCAATTGCTTCAGTTTTAATGATTTCAAATTTTTTATTTTAATTTAAATTGTTTCAAGTTCAATTGGTTCCGGTTAAAATTCCAACTGTATCAATTTTAATTGTTTTAGTTTAAATGTTTAATTGTATTGATTTAATTTTTTTATAATTTCAGTTGTTTCAGTTTAACCTGCTTTAAATTTAATTGTTAAGGTTTCAAGTTTTAATAATTTAAAGTTCAAATAGTTTGCTTTTTACATTCAATTGTTTAGTTTCAATCTTATTAGTTTCAATTTGTTTAGTTTTGAGATTCAATTTGTTTAGTTTTGAGTTTCAATTTGTTTAATATTGAGTTTCAATTGTTTTAATTTCAATTGTTTTAGTTTTAATTGTTTTGAAAGAAAATTATTTTAGATCAAAGTTTTCATTGTTTTAGTATCAATAGCTTAAATTTTAATGATTTCAAATTTTAATTATTTTACTTTAAATTGTTTCAAGTTCAATTGTTTAATTGTCAAGTTTCAACTGATTAATTTTAATTGTATTAGTTTCAATAGTTTTAAGTTTCAATTGTCTTTATCCAATTGTGAAAATTTTAATTGTTTTAGTCAAAATTGTTTTAATTTACATTGTTTTAGTTTCAACTGGTTTAATTTCAGTTGTTTTAGTTGAAACTGATTTAATTTCAACTGTTTTAGTCTAAACTCGTTTAATTTCAGTTGTTTTAGTTTAAACTGGTTTAATTTCAGCTGTTTTAGTCTAAACTCGTTTAATTTCAGTTGTTCTAGTTTAAACTGGTTTCATTTCAATTGTTTTAGTATAAACTGGTTTAATTTCAGTTGTTTTGGTTTAAATTGTTTTAGTATAAACTGGTTTAATTTCAGTTGTTTTGGTTTAAATTGTATCAAGTCCAATTGTTTTAAATTAACATTATCTTTATTACGTCCGTCAAGTTCACAACGTTTGTAGTCAACAATTTCTGAAGAAAAATATTTTTCCAAACAAATTTTTATAAATTTTACTAAAAAAAAAAATAACACGTTTAATTCTTTGAATATCAATTTACAAACAAAATACATCAAAACAAAAAATTTTATCCTTTTTCTTAAGAAAATAATTTTTTTTTCTCTCAATCGTTGATCACAAACCTTACGAACTTCATCGACGTTTACTTCAATCGTCTTATAAATGAATTTTCAGACTATTGTTTACGGAACACAAGACAAGAGAGACACAATGATTGAAAGGTTAATGTTTACATAGTAAAGTTGCGTGAAAAATAATTTGTCCACGTGGGCTTTGTGGTCGATATGAAAAAAAAAAAAAAAGACTAAAAGTAGCCAAACTCTCAGCAATATTGTTTAGGGTAGAAAAAAAGCGAAGTGGGGGGTGGGACAAAAAAAGGTGTGTATAGAGAGAGAGAGAGAGAGTGAGTGAATCGATTGAGCCTCTCGTCGATAATTGACTTTGTCGAGCACTCGTCGCAATGCCCTTAACGAGCTCTTAATGTTCCTCACAGTGTCAGTTAGGAGAAAAGGTCGAGGGGGAAATGAGAGAGAGAGAGAGAGAGAGAGAGAACATAGGTGAACTCATCTCTATATATAGGTGAAGGAACCTTATAGAAAATACGTTCAAAAAGCACATGGACAAGGAGAGAAAAAAAAGAGAGCGAGAGAGACTATTTCATGGATAAGTGATGGTATAACTGCCCCGTTTACAGATAATAGAACGGAAGAGCGGAAAATGCGTTTGATCTGAAAAAAGGAAAAAAAAAAAGCAACAAAGACGATTCAGAGAACAAATTTTTCTTTTCTATTGTCGCAAATAGAATTATTTGCGAATTTTATTCAATTATTTGCTAATTTAGTTGCAGTATTTGACAATTGTATATTTAATTGTTTGCTAATTGTATTTAATTACTCGATAATTGTATTTTATTGCTAGTTTATTCAATTTGTTGCTAATTGTTTTCGATTGTTTGCTAATTGTATTCAATTTTTTGCTAATTGTATTCAATTGTACGCTAATTGTATCCGATTGTTTGCTAATTGTATTCAATTTTTTGCTAATTGTATTCAATTGTACGCTAACTGTATCCGATTGTTTGCTAATTGTATTCAATTTTTTGCTAATTGTATTCAATTGTACGCTAATTGTATCCGATTGTTTGCTAATTGTACTCAATTTTTTGCTAATTGTATTCAATTGTACGCTAATTGTATCCGATTGTTTGCTAATTGCATTTAATTCTCTGCCAATTGTATTCCATGGGTTTTAACTACATCAAATTGTTTACTAATTGTACTTGATTGTTTGCAAATTTATTTAGATTCCAATTGTATTCGATTGTTTATTAATTGTATTAAATTGTTGACTTACTGTATTAATTTTTTTTCAAACTGTTTTCAATAATTTACTAACTTAATTCAACATGTAAATAAAATTTATTTTAATAAAGTTATTTTCAATTTTTTTAAAAGAATCCATGTTGGTATTAATTAAATTAAGTAAAAAATTTGAAATTCCATTAATTATAAAATGTTATGTATCAAAAGTATTAATTATTAAACAATGGAAATAACTGTATCTAACTGTTAAACGGGAATAATAATTATTCAATTCTCAATGTAATATTACAATAATTAGTTTATTAATTTTTTTTTGTTATTATTTTTTTCGAAACCAAAAAAGAGGTTTCATTCAATAAATATTTTACTTTGTCAGTATTTGGAAATTTCAATTTTGAATAAAAATATTTGTACTTTAACGAATTTTGTAAAGCAGTCTACTTGAGTTTAAATTAATTTATAATACGAATAATTAATTACATTAAAATTCAAAATTTTGCATAAATGTTGCACATATTGTTCGAATTAACCTACTTTTCATTATCAATTGAAAAAAAATGGAATAAATTAAAATTAAGGAACTAATTTATTTATTTAAAAATAATTCAAAAATAAATAATTTAAAAATAACTAATTTAAAATTTAAATGAAAAACAATTAATAAAACAGTAAAATTCCTCCTTTTTATTTTCAGATTATTGGAAAACTGCAATTTCAACTATAAATAATTTTCTTTGTTAAAAATTTATTTACTTTTTTTAAACTTATTTTTCACTTACTGTTTGTACTAAAAATTAGTTACTTTTATAATAATAATTTCCCCTTTTTTACTCATTGATAATTTGCATTTTAGCTTCATCGAATATTTTATATTTTTATTTACTAACTTATTCATTAGTATTAAATTATAATTTTACTCTAGAGAGTAATTAGTTTTATAAGTGATAGAATTTTAATAAAAAAAATTTGCTATGAATTTGATTTAATGCTTCAGCTTGATATACGATCGAGAAAAAATTGTAATTATTTAAATTTATTCGATTTGAAATTATAATTATTTAATTTTCTAATTACTAATTTTATTTTCCTATTTACTATTTATTCGAGAGTTGATTTTTAAAACAGAAGAAAAAAATTGTGATAATTGTTTAGTGAAGAATTCAAATATCGAAAAATTGAAAATTAAATAAATTAAGGAAAATTAGGAAAGAAAATTGTCTTTGGAAAAATTAAAAAAAGAACGGAAAATTGAGAGAAAAAAATTTATGGAACAAAAGAAATCGAGAAATATACTGATATATATAGAAGGAAGGGAGAAAAACGACTGAGATTCTGAAGAAAGAAGCAAATGGACCGAGGAAAAGTATAAAGTACCACCTGCTGAATGGCACGAGCTTTTTCGATACTGATCTATATATATATATATATATATATATATATATATATATATATGCAACACTTGGAAATATATGACGAGAGAGAAATAAATATTATTAGGGTAAAAAATATGGCTAAGAAAGAGAAAAGTCATATACAGATATATATATTTCGATCTCATGGATGCTGTGTTACCTATCACCCTCATTGATTTCCCTAGCGTGAAAGACGGATCTTCCCTCGTTTCTTCAGCACTCAACATGTCTAACGATCGGCAATACGTCTAGTATCAAAGAGAATGAACGAGAAAGAAGCATATCGAATATTTATGGTTGCTACACATAGAATTGGAGAAAAATCTATACAAGAAAAAAAGTTACTAACAGAGAAAAAGATAAAGAGAGGGAGAAAAAAAATGTTTAAAAAAAAACACGTGGCACCAAGCAATTATTCATTTTGCTCAACACTTTATTTCTTACAGAAAAGAAAAATATATTTTTTTTAATTTATAAATAATTGAAAAAAGTTTTGTTTAAATTTCGTTTAAGAATAAAAAAATTACAAAAAGGTTTGTCTATCAATAATTGAAAAAAATTTTGTTTAACTTCGTTTAAAAATAAAAAAATTACAAAAAAGTTTGTTTATCAATAATTGAAAAAAATTTGTTTAATTTCGTTTAAGAATAAAAAAATTACAGAAAAGTTTGTTTATAAATAATTGAAAAAAATTGTTTAATTTCGTTTGAGAATAAAAAAATTACAGAAAAGTTTGTTTATCAATAATTGAAAAAAATCGTTTAATTTCGTTTAAGAATAAAAAAATTACAGAAAAGTTTGTTTATCAATAATTGAAAAAAAATTTGTTTAATTTCGTTTAAGAATAAAAAAATTACAGAAAAGTTTGTTTATCAATAATTGAAAAAAATTTTGTTTAATTTCGTTTAAGAATAAAAAAATATACAAAAAAGTTTGTTTATAAATAATTAAAAAAAATTTTGTTTAATTTCGTTTGAGAATAAAAAATTTACAAAAAAAGTTTTCTCAATTTTTCTGAATTTCCCTGACAATTTACTGACATTAAAATTATTTTCTCTGACAAAATTCTATTTAAAGGTAAAAATATGCAATTTTACGGAAAATGTAGTTTTTTTTAATATTTTCTTCAAAATTTATTAACGAGCATTTAAAGCCGTTTACAAATAATTCTAAATATTGCAGACTAAAAATTTGTCTACAATTAAGTACTAAATTAAATCAAATAATATTTTCAATTCTAATTTTTTTATTTTTAAATTTTAAAAGAGGAAAATGTATTAACTTCAATATAATTTCTAAAAATTACAATTCAACTATTTTCTACAATTGTTGACTAAACTTAAGTGAGTGGTCACTTTTTCTAAAAAAAATTTTCTAATCCTTTTTGTCTAAAATAAGTGTTTGCTAATGAAATCTGTTTCCTAAAAAAATTTTCTCCAATAAGATTTGATTTCTAAAAAAATATTTACTATAAAGTTATTTCTATCATTTATACAGTTTTTTCTAGCATTTATATAGTTATTTCTAATATTTGTTTTTCTAAAATTTCTAAAATTCCATAAATATTTATAAAAGTTAGAAAAATGTAAAAAAAAACTAAGATTATGAAATAAAAACTATTTTGTATATTTTCTCTTTCTCAATAACAATTTTCTTTACGAAATTATAAGTTTCTTTTTCAGAAGAAGAAAAAAATTTACAAAATAACTATTTCTAATCACAATTTCTTAAAAAAAATTCTGATCTTCTTTGCAAAAAAAACTTGCATCATTTTTATAAAAAAAATACCAAAAATATTTTTTTCATACGTTATATTAATGTATAAAGTTTTCAAAAAAAAATAAAGAAATTCTTACAATTAATTTCACTAAAATATTTTAAATTAATTTTTCAAAAATGTTTTAAAATAATTTTTCAAGAATAATAGTTTTTAATACAAAATTAATTAATTTAATTTAATTTTTAATACAAAATTGGAAAAAATTGGAAATTTGTCAAAATCTTTTAAAAATAACCGAATTTTTAAAGAATATAAATAAAAGTAACAAATTTTTCTTTTAATTTTTATTATAAATATGACTATGATTTCTTTGAAATTTTAATAAGTCTAAGAAAATAAATTTTTATTAACTTTTATTTATTTTCTTTGTTCGAAGATAAATTGCAACTGAAAAAATTATATTCTAAGAATCGATTTCTCAAAAATATTTTAGTGTTAATTTTTCGAAACTGATTGAAGAAATTTTGTATAATTTAAAAAAATCTAATTAAGCTTTTTTTCTTTTTTAGCTTTTTAGTTTTAATTAAAAATTTTAGACATATTTCTCTCGAAAATGTTTAAAATGTTTCTAAAATGTTACTATTTTTCTGATTTTTTTGAATTTTCGAAAAAATATAATTGAAAATATTCCGAATATTCAATGTTCAAAAATTAGAACCTATTTTTCAATTTTTATTTTTAAATTTCAATAATAATCGAACAGAAAAATTTTTTCACTGAAATAATAAATGAAAATAAATGAAAATAAATGAAAATAAATGAAAATAAATGAAAATAAATGAAAATAAATGAAAATAAATAATAAATGAAAGAATAAATCAAATAATAAATTAACATTTAGAAAAATTAATACATTTTCAGGTGGAAGAAAAGAACCTTTCTGCTAACTATTTAAAACTTAAATACTTAATTTAGTTTCATCTTTAAAATAAAAAATTCACATTTCAAAATTCTTCCCATATTTCGCAGATTTAAATTCTCTAAATTTTTTTTCTTTTTTTTTATTCGTGTTCGAAGCTTTTCTTTAATTATTACTGATGTACTATCGAAAAAAAAAGTTTTAAATGTCAAGTGTCAGGGTATGAAAAAAATAGAAGGGAAATATTCGACCCTTATTCTCTTGTTGAAAACTTTTTCCCTTTTTTTTAAGGCCATACATTTTTAAACAATTACGAAGACTATGAAAAATTTATACTAAATTTCACTTTTTGGAAAATAAAACCTAATTCTTGTCGATGTGTTAATTATTCACGCCTGTAACTTGCTATCAATCTTTCCCTTCGTGGATTGAGAACTTTCTCCAAACTTTGTTCAAAGATTATTTCGTTAGCTCAACTTTTGGTCTGAATATCTACACGGGATTTCTTTTTCATTTTTTTTGCGAGAGTTGAATTTATGAAACTTGTGTTAAATAGTAATTAATAACCAATTTGTTCGTAATTTAGAATAAAAAATAAATTTCCTTAATTTATTATTTTCTTTCATTATTTATTTAATTTTTTTAATTTTTAATTTTTTTATTATTCCTACTTTTATTATTTATAAATTTTAGTTTATTAATTTATTTTCTAAAAACTCGTTTCTCGTTTTATTAATTATCTATTAATTATGTTAATAGAATTAAATAAACAATTTATATAAATAATATATTTAATAATAAATAATATACAATAAAAATTATATTATTAGTATTTTTGTCCAATGCAAATTTTTTCAAAGATTTCGTGACAAAAGAAAAGAAGAAGAAGAAGAAGAGAAAGAGGAAGAAAAAGATGAGACAAGAGCAGAAGAGAAAAAAAATTGAAATATAAAACTTTTACGCTATAAAGATGTATTGTTTTTACTGGAATATACACGAAAAGTAAAAAAAGGCAAAAAATTCAACGAAATTTTTTTCAAAGGAAAAAATATTTAAAAACTCTTTTCATTAAATATGATCAAAGTTTCTCTGATCTTTTTTATTTAGTAAAAAAAGGGAAATTAAAAATAGAAAAAAAAAATTGTGCAAAAAAAATCTGTTAAACACAGAGAGAGAGAGAATAATCAACTATAAAAAAAAGTGAAGGCAAATTTTTCAATAGAAGAGAAAAATCCAGCTACAATAAAGAACAAAGGGGCGAATTTTAATTATATTGTATTAATGTTTCATTAATTAAATCAAGTTATGCTCGCGGGTAAATTAATATATATTTTGTGTGAATAATCCTTCTTTTTTTTAAACAATTAAACCGAGTTTTTTTTTAATTTATTCTCTTCTCTCCGGAAAGAAGGGAATTTAATTTTTGATTCATTCTTTTTTGCGGTAAATAAAGAAAATTTTTTTATATAAGTAAAATAATTAAAAATAATAATAATAAAATAATTAATAAGTAATAAATAATAATAATAATTAATAATAATAATAATAATAATAATAATAATAATAATTAATAATAATTAATAATAATTTTTTATTAGTATTATTTTTTTTTATTTTTTTTATTAGTATTATTTTTTTTTATTTTTTTTTTATTAGTATCATTTTTAAAAAATTTTTTTTATTAGTATAATTTTTATATAAGTGAAAAGCTATTTATGGACAACTTGAAAAAATTAACTGAAAGCTAAATAAGTAACTTAAAATTTAATTAATTTATTGATTCATTAATTTATTCAATTGAGACAAAAAAACGAATAAAAAATGTGAATCAATATTTTTTATTCGTTTTTTGTCTCAATCGTCAAATTTTTGATAGTCTTAGAAAAAATGTTGGGATACTAAATTTGATTCGATAAAAATTACCAGTTTAATTCAAACATAATTTTTGGATTAAAAAAAATTTCTCTCAGTGTAATGAGTGAAGTAATGTTTATTATTTTAATTATAATAAATAATATTTTTCGTCCCTATCTCAATGTTGCTATATAATATTTTTGTCAAATTGTAAAATACGTAATACAAATTATAAATAAATAAATAAAAATACAAAAAATAAATAAATAAATAAAATAAAAAAAATAAATAAATAAATAAAATAAAAAAAATAAATAAAATAAAAATAAAAAAAATAAATAAAATAAAAATAAAAAAAATAAATAAATAATAAAAAAATAAAAAAAAATAAAAGAAAAATAAATAAATAATAATAAAAAAATATATATATAAAAAAATAAATAAAATTAAGGAAAATAAATATAATATTGGAAAAAATAATAATAATAGTAATACAAAATTTTTCTCGGTGTAATGAGTGCAGTAATATTTATCATTTTAATTACAATAAATAATATCTTTCGCCCCTGTCTCAGTGTTCCTATAAAATAATTTTTTTTTTAAGAAACAAAAATCGTTCTCACTGAGAAAATATTGAAATTTATGGACGTTTTGGCTTAAAGAAGTGAACATTTACTTTTATTTTTGTCTGGACTTTTCGAATATGTGTATTGGAATTGAATGAAAAATTACGTCACCTTCCGGTTTACTAGTGCGAGAAAAAGGTATACAATCCACATTTACACAATCTCTCTCACACACACACACGCATAAAAAATTTTATCTATCGCGACCCTTCGCTCTGGTAACGTGATTAACGACACACACTGGAAAAACCGGGTCGAAGTTTTCGTACAAACCAGTGCAAAAAAAAAAAAAAAAAAAACAATCGCATCTGGTGGTTTTTCAATCGGTTATGCCACCCGCATTGGTAATAGAAGATGTTTCTCTTTTCATTTCTCCATCCAGTCAAAATCCCCCCCTCCAGAAAAAAAACCAATGTATTTTTTTACGCATGAAATTCACCAAAAAAAAAAAAAAATTTTTTTTTTTAGAGAAGGATATGATCTAAGCGAATGCAGAAGCGAGTAACGAAAAACTGTCTGATCAGATTTCATTTGGACGTATATTTCAATCGAGGTCAGTGTATGCAGTCAGATATGTATATCGATATCCTCCAGTCTCGATAGATCGATGTTTTTTTTTGTTTTCTTTTTTTTAATTGTGCGGGGAAGGCTTTTGATTCACTCTCCTCAAAAAAAAAAAAAAAAAAAAAAAAAAAATTAACGAGGGCAGTCTACTCGAAATATGCACGAGGAAAAAAAATTGTTTTGTAAATAAAGAGAAGGAGAGAGAGTCGATGAATCGCGAATCACACACACACATTCATATACAGAGGGAAAGTTTCATTGGGGAAGAAAAAAAAATTTGAAACGTATCGAATATAAGCAATTAGAATTGACAAATTATTTTCGAAAAATCAAAATTCTTTTGATTTGGTTTTAATTTTATTAAATCTGGATTAAATGAATTTTAACAAAAGGTCATTTGATTTAATTTTTTTTTTGAAATTGTTTTCGAGAGCGCTTCTATATGGAATTTAATAGATTTTGATTGAATTTGATTAAATTGCTTAAATTACTTGAATTTTGCTGTATGGAATTTAATTGACTTTAGTGGGAAATAATTGAGAGGCCGGATTGAAGAATCAATGTTTCGCTGTTTTTTATTTATTGACAAGCGTGGGTTTTTCGATCCGCGGCCTCACAATTTTTAACTACTTTGATTTAATTGAATTTTGTTTTCATTTAGTTAAATTTAATTTAAATACAGTTAAATACTTTATCGAAATTAAAATGATTGGAATTTAATCGAATTTAGATGAGTTTAATTGAAATTAATTTAATTTATTTTAAATTACTGCAAATTACTTGAAATTGCGTCAATTTTTTAAATCAGTTTCCTTAAATTGAATTCAATTTGATTGGATTTTGATTCAAGTTTATTGAATTTTCTTAGAATTTAATTTAATTTCAATAAATTGAATTAAAACTAGTTTAATTAAATTAAATTAAATTCTCACTTTAATTCTTCAATTAAATTAAATTTAACTCTCTATTTGATTGTTCAATTAAATTTATTTCACTTTAGTTTCATGAAATTTAATTTTATACAATTTACATATTAGTGAGTTTAATTTAACTACAGTTTTAATTTAATTTAAATTACATCAATTTAATTCAATGCAATACAGTACTGTTAAATTGTTTATATTTTAATTCAATTTTTATTAATATTCGTTAAGTTTTACTTAATTTTGAATATTTTGATTGATTAAGAAAAAATTAAAACTTTTTCAGATTTACTTAATTGAAAATTATTTTTTATACTTATACTTATTGATTTTCTGTCAAATTAATTAATCTTAATTGAAGTTACTCTAATTAAAATTGCGTTAATTTGATTGAAATTAATTCAATTTATTTTTATTGATTTTTATTCAGTGTTGTTAAATTTTTTCTTTATATTTTCATTTTTAATTGAATTTCCTTCAATTTAATGCAGTTTAATTCAATTTAATTCATTTCAATTGAATACATTTCAATTCAATTCATTTTAATTCAATTTAATTCATTTCAATTCATTTCAATTCATTTCAATTCATTTCAATTCATTTCAATTTAATTCAATTTACTAATTTACTTCATTTTTATCGAATTCCATTCAATTTTCCAAACGATTTTAAATTTATCATATTTTTATTATATTTATTTCAATCTAATATAATGCAATTTAGTTTAAATAATTCCTTTTAATTCCCTTTAATACATTTCAATTCAATTCATTTTAATTCAATTTAATTTATTTCAATTCATTTCAGTTTAATTTAATTTACTAATTTACTTCATTTTTATCGAATTCCACTCTCTAAATCTGAATTAGTAGAAAGTTACTAATGAAATGGTGAAAAATCGTCTACTAAATGATTTAGTAATAATTCTACTAACAATTAGTAAAATTTTACTAATTGTTAGTAGAGCGTTACTAATTGATTAGTAGAATTCTACTAACAATTAGTAGAACTGTTTTATTAATAGTCGATAAAACAGTTTCACTAATTCATTTAGTGAAAAAGTGACTTTCAATTAGTAGAATTCTACTAAAACATTAGTAGAATTTTACTAAAAATTAGTAATATTCTACTAATTAAAAAGGTGAAAGGTCGTTCATGAAAACTACTAAAAATTAGTAAAATTTTACTAATTCCTAGTAAAATTTTACTAATTCTTAGTAAAATTTTACTAATTCTTAGTAGAATTCTACTAATTCAGATTTAGAGAGCATTCAATTTTCAAAACGATTTTAAATTTATCATATTTTTATTATATTTATTTCAATCTAATATAATGCAATTAAATTTAAATAATTTCTTTTAATTAATTTTTCTTCAATTTTGTATATCAATCTAATATAATGCAATTAAATTTAAATAATTTCTTTTAATTAATTTTTCTTCAATTTTGTATAACTTTAAACTCTTTCATTGAATTTGTTTTAATTTAATTGAAATAGAATTGAACTAAATTTACTAAATTGAATTTTAATATATTGAATTATAAATTTAATAAATTAAATTAAATTTTATTTTGTCTTTTTCTAAGTTTATTTAATTTAACTCTATTTTATTTTGATTTCATCAACTTTGTCAAATTTTCTATATTGCAATTGATTTTTCTCTAATTTAATCTAATTCAATTAATTTTTATTGAGATTGTTTTAAACAAAAATTTTAATTTACTTTATTGTCGAATTACAATTGAATTCAATTTCCCGTAATTCAAATGATTTCGATTAGATTTATTAATAAAATTTATTTTTTATACTATGCAATTTGATTTAATTCCACGATTGAAGGCAAGTTATAATCGAATTACAAAATCATTTTTATTATTAAATAAAGCACTAGATAATATATTAAATAATAATAAAAAAAAAAATAAATAAAATAAAAAAATAAAATAAAATAAATAAATTTAAAAAAATAAAATTAAAAAAAAAATAAATAAAAATAAAATTAAAATTTGCAATAATTGACTCACCTTTTTGGCATCATTGTTATTGTCAGCGGCGTGATGTGGTTGAGGACTCATCGCTGAACCATTACTGACTGCGCCACTTTGTGATAAAAGTTCGTCGCTGCCCCTCTGTAAAAGAAAGGAAAAATTATGTTAATTATTTACAATAAATATTAGATTATTAATAATAAATATAACAATTATTACTACTATATATTTTGTACAACTATTATTATTTGTATTTTATTATTATTATTATTATTATTATTATTATTATTATTATTTGTATTTTTTTTATTATTATTTTTATTTTATTATTATTATTTGTATTTTTTTTATTATTATTATTTTTATTTTATTATTATTATTATTATTATTATTATTTGTATTTTTTTAATTATTATTTTTATTTTATTATTATTATTTTTGTTATTATTATTATTATTATTATTATTTGTATTTTTTTAATTATTATTTTTATTTTATTATTATTATTTTTGTTATTATTATTAGTATTATTATTTGTATTTTTTTATTATTATTTTTATTTTAATATTATGTTAATTTTAATTGTATATTACTTCGAGCCACGTCTGTCTGACTAGAAATATTTTTTACCACTAGTTTCGTAGAGTTTGACTAAAGACGACTTTTACCACTGAAACTCGACGTACAACGTAAAACTGTTGTCTGACTAAAACGTAGTTCTTCTACTGAACCTTATACTCTACGCGAAGATAAGAATGTTTTGTCTGCAAAAATTTACCTTTTCTTCTAAAATTTCTAAACTATTATTTGAGCAAAAAAAATAGAAGCATTTAAATTTCAAAATAATTTTTTTTCAACTTTTTAAGTAAAAATCTCAATAATGTAAAATTTTACAAACAATATATTTACTCCCAATACTTTGAATATCAATTCACAAATAGAAATTCCCTTTTTTTTAGTATTATTATTTTATTATATTGTTATTTTATTATTATTTCATTATATTTTATTATTTTTTTTTGTTTTGAAAAATCCCTTTCTTTTGTTTCAATGTCTCTTCCATACAATAACTCATATAAAAAAAACATAAAAATTGAGAGTCTTCACAAGGCAAAATATTGTAAATTCCTTAATAAAATATGCTCTCTCGAAGAAAGAAACTTGGCGTAATTGATAATTCAAAGAGCTTTACAAGGAATAAAGTGTATACTCGTCTCAGTGAACAGAAAACAGGACAAAAGTGGAATTAAAGATCAAAGGACGTCAATCCAAAAAAATAAAAAATAAAAAATTGTGAAAAAAATATTGAAACGAAAAAATAAAGATGAAAGCTTGAAGTAAATACGTGTTTATAAAGACGATGAGATGCGTAAAAATAAATTGTAAACAATTTCGATTCATACAATTGTTAGAGAATTAGAAAATATTTTTATCTAACCTATTTTATTTTATTATTTTACTTATTTTTATTTATTTATAATTTTATCAAAAGAGGAGATTTAATAATGACAAATTATAAATTGAATTTTTAATTTTCTTTTTTCTTTTTGAATTAACAGAAAAATAACGTTATTCACAAATAACAGGAAAAATACATTATTTATTAAATCCAAATAATTTTTTTTAAATAAAATAAAAAAATTTGTACATTTTTCCGCTTAGTTAATTAATTAAAAGGATTTTCCCGGAATTCTATTGTCACCATTTGAATCTGTGGTATTTTACTAATTTTAAGTGACTTTTCTCACAATTTGAATCAGTGAAATTTCAATTTGAAAATCAATAAAAATAATTGAATTATCAGTTATTTTCCACTAATTAGTTGATTTAAAAAATTAGTGAAATTTTCATATGACTGACTGAAATTTACAGGACTTTTTAAATTTGATAATCAGTGAAAAATTGATTAAATTTTAATAATTTTTAACTGATATCCAGTGGAATTTCACTGATTCAGATTTTTTTTAATGAACACTGAAAATGTTTTTTGAATGAATGTTTTTATAAGATTATTTTTACTATAAATTTTGAATATATTATCTAAAATTTTTGCTTTTTAAAATAACAATAATTTCATATTTATGATCGAATAAAAAAATAGCAAAATCAAAGCGATTCAAAACAAATGATTTTAAATTAAATATTAATTTTTTAGGTTACAATTTTTACAAAACTCCAATTTTAAAAATTTTTAAATACAATTTTAATTATTTGTTTTAATTTGTAATTTTTGAATTCTAATCTTTAATATCAAATGATTAATTTCATTTTTAAATCAATCATAAATTAGAAAAGCATTAGTTTTTATTTTTTAATTTACTTTATTACAAATTTTCTAATGTAAAATAAAAAATAACATTTTCACCTTTTAAGTTTAAAATTAATTAAAAGCATAATAAAAATAACTGAATTCAAAGTTTGAAATTTAAAAAAAAATTATTTCATTCATATTTTCAATTACAAAAAGTAGAGTACAATTTTTTTCGAATTTAAGATCAATTTTGAAGTTAGAAATTAGAAATTAATTATTAAAAAAAAAATTATTATTCTAAATTTCTAATAAAGCGGAATTTTCGAATTTAAAAATAATTTTTCAACTTCAAAATTTGTCATTTTGTGTAGAAATTGTTAAATTAAAGTTTTCTCATTTAAAATAAAAGAGAATAGAAATTTTCGAAGGGGAAATAAATTATTTAATTCAAAACTTGTATTGTAAAATAAAGTAGAACTCTAAAATTGAATTTAAAAAATTTTAAATCAATTTTAAAGTTTGAAATTTAAATAAATTTAGCATTACATTCAAAATTTCGAATGTAAAATAAAAGCTAAATCATTCAATTTAAAATTAAGTTCAAAAATTTCAATTTACAATATTAATTTGAAAGTTCAAACTGTAAAAAAATAGATTTTTGCAATTGAATTTTTAAAATTTTAAATCAATTAAAAGTTCGAAACTTTAAAAAATTCAGTATTAAATTGAAAATTTCGAATGTAAAATAAAAACTAAACCATTCAATTTAAAATGCAGATAAAAATTTTCAATTCACAATATTAAATTGAAAGTTTGAACTGTAAAATAAAGTAAAACTTTAAAATTGAATTTTTAAAAATTTTAAATCAATTTTAAATTTAGAAATTTTAATAAATTTAGCATTAAAATCAAATTTTCGAATGTAAAATAAAAGGTAAATCATTCTAATGAAAATAAAGATAAAAAATTTAAATTTACAATATTAACTTTTAACTGTGAAATAAAGTAGATTTTCGAAATTAAAATTATGAATCTAAATTAAATTTTGAAACAAAAAATTCTAAATTGTAAATTAATTGACTTCAAAATTCCAATAATGTTAAATAAAAGAGAATTCTAAACTATATAAATAATTTAAATTTAAATTCAAATTTTTTTAATTTCAAATAAATTTTTGTTTTTAAAAATTAGATGTTTATTAAACTTCGGATAATTTGAATTTTTTATTGTGAAATAAAGTCAAATAACATAAAGAAATGTTAAAAAGTCGAATTTTGACAAACTTTGCTATTACAATACTTCTTTATGAGGAATAAGCAGAACAAATAGAAAAAGTTATTATTTATTATTTTTTATTATTTAACAATTTTTTTCTATTTCTATAATTAATTAATAATAAATATAATATAATTAATATATAATATAATTAATAATATATTATGCAATAATTAATAATATGATAATTAATTTTACTCTCTAAATTTGAAAATATAACAAAAAATGTATTTATCATTAAAAATGTTTATTTTTACTCTCTAAATTTGAATTAGAAAAAATGTTTACTAATTCGAATTAGTGACTGACTTTTTGCTTTTGAATTAGTAAACATTACTAAAAAATTAGTAGAAATTACTATTTATTAGTGAAGTTTACTAATTCAAAAGCAAAAAATCAGCCACTAATTCAAGTTAGTAAACATTTTTTACTAATTTAAATTTAGATAGAGCGACGTAAAAATTTGATTGTCAAATCATTAAATAAATAAAAATCAAATAAAAAAAATTTTCAACCTGTCACGTGAATGATATTATTTTCCTGATTTCCTTTATCTTTCCTTCTTTTTTTTTTTTTTTTTTTTTGTTAAATTTGTAGGTTTAAGAAAGCAAAATTGTTTCATCTTACGTGTTTGATGGACGCTTTCGTTTTGCTTTTGAGAGGCAAGAAGATAGGAAGAACGTGTTCTGAGTGTCGTATAGAATGTTTATGGTGGTGAGGGGATTTGTGGGGGGAATTCGGAGGGGGGAGGGATAGTGAAGGTGGATTGGTACAATGTATCAGGCTGTACAAACATAAACGATCGAAAACATCCCCTCTTCCCGTGAAGGCGGCGATATATATATATATATATATATATATATATATATATATATATATATATATATATATATGCGGAAGGAAACTTAAGCCAAAGGACACGTATATAGGAAGAAGATTTTTCTGTCACGCAGCCTGTGCACCAATAAAGCTCTCGTATCTTTGGCTTAAGGCTGATTTCTCGCGTTGACAAGAGGATAAAATCTATTTATTCTCTTTCAACCGTATTGCATCACCCCCCCTCCCTTCAGTCTTCTATTTTTTTCGTGTCATACCAGAGGAAACAAGTATTTCTTTTTGTTTTGTTTTGTTTTGTTATTTTTTTTGTCTTAGTTTTTGAATAAAAAAGGAAAATAGAAAAATTAATTTGAATTCGACTTTTTGCTCTTGAATTTGATAATTTTACTAATTATTTGTAGAAATTACTATTTATTTTGGTAAAATCTAAGAATTTGTAAATTTTACTAATTTATAGAAGTTACTATTTTATTTTAGTAAAATTTACGAATTTGTTATTTGCGACTTTGTAAATTTTACTCATTTGTATAAATTACTATTTAGTTCAGTATTTACGAATTTGTAAAATTTACTGATTTATAGAAGTTACTATTTTATTTTAGTAAAATTTACGAATTTGTTATTTACGAATTTGTAAATTTTACTATTTATTTGAGTAAAATTCTTAATTTGTAGAAGTTGCTATTTTATTTTATAAAAATTTACGAATTTGTAATTTACGAATTTGTAAATTTTACTAATTTGTAGAAATTACTATTTATTTTGAGTAAAATTTTTAATTTGTAGAAGTGACTATTTTATTTTAGTCAAATTTACGAATTTGTGATTTACGAATTTGTAGAAATTACTATTTATTTCAGTAAAATTTTTAATTTGTAGAAAGTACTATTTTATTTTAGTAAAATTTTACTAATTTGTAAATTTTTAATTTATAGAAGTTACTATTTTATTTTAGTAAAATTTACGAATTTGTTAATTTTTTTATTTATTTGAGTAAAATTCTTAATTTGTAGAAGTTACTATTTTATTTTATAAAAATTTACGAATTTGTAATTTACAAATTTGTAAATTTTACTAATTTGTAGAAATTACTATTTATTTTGAGTAAAATTTTTAATTTGTAGAAGTTACTATTTTTTTTAGTGAAATTTACAAATTTGTAAATTTTATTAATTTCTGGAAATTACTATTTATTTTGAGTAAAATTTTTAATTTGCAGAAGTTACTATTTTTTTAGTGAAATTTACGAATTTGTAGAAATTACTATTTATTTTAGTAAAATTTTCGAATTTGTAAGTTTTACTAATTTATAGAAATTACTATTTATTTCAGTAAAATTTTTAATTTGTAGAAGTTACAAATTTGCAAATTTTACTAATTTATAGAAATTACTATTTATTTCAGTGAAATTTTTAATTTGTAGAAAGTACTATTTTATTTCAGTAAAATTTTACTAAATTGTGGAAGTTACTATTTTATTTTAGTAAAATTTACGAATTTGTAAAGTTTACTAATTGGTAGAATTTACTATTTATTTTTAAATTCACAAATTCGTAAATTTTACTTATTTGTAAAAAATTACTGTTTATTTCAGTTAAATTTACGAATTTGTAAATTTTACTAATTTGTAGAAATTACTATGTATTTCAGTGAAATTAACGAATTTGTAATTTACGAATTTTGTAAATCAAACTAATTTTTAGAAATTACTATTTATTTGAGTGAAATGTAATACTGAATTTAATAAAATTTAATATCTAAAATTTAGTAAAATTTATTGTCTAAAATTAAGTAAAATTTAATATCTAAAATTTAGTAAAATTTATTGTCTAAAATTAAGTAAAATTTAATATCTAAAATTTAGTAAAATTTATTGTCTAAAATTAAGTAAAATTTAATATCTAAAATTTAGTAAAATTTTAGAATTACTTTAGTAAAATTCTAATTGTTGGCCACTTTTGCCAATTAAAATTGAGTGAAAATATTTATTCACCACCTTACTCTTAATAAATAAATTAAATTAACTTGGTGAACTCAAAAAAATTAAAATTCAATTTTAATGGAATAAATTTAATTAATTTTTATAAATTTTATAAATATGTAGAAACAATTAATTACTAAAATTTAGAAATTAAAAAACAAGAACTCAGTCGCTAATAAGTAATAACTATAAGCATTTTTAAAAAAATCAAATTTTGAGTGCAAAGTGTAAACATAATTTTTAGTAAAAAGTAAAAATATTCACCTACGAATAAAAATGATTTATTTATTATCAAATTTTCGTTTTTCTGGGTAATTTTTCAAAAAATCATCCGCAACGAAATATAAATTATAAATTTAAATTTATAAATTATAATGTTCGAGGATTACACGATAGTTGCGTTGGCTTTAATAATAAGCAATATTATTTTATATCCAGCACATTGCGACTAAAATTTTGCATTATTATATTGAAGTGAAATAATACGGATTGTCGTTTATATAATATTTATCGAAGAAAAAAAAATGATCAAAACATCAATCACATAGATTAATCCAGCAAACAGTATATATCGAAATTTACTTTAATCTCAGTTAATATTAGAGCTCCATGAATAGCCAATAATTTACTTCT